>PVKM010011850.1:0-32640 GCA_004027735.1 Carollia perspicillata | reverse complement strand
GGGGTGGGCTCTTCCGGCGGCCACCCCTGGGAGCAGCGGCTTTGCCCACCTGGGTAACTTCGTCCGATTAAAGCCCTTGTGAATTTGAGTGAGACATCACCTGTCAGTTCTTCAGAACTGGTCCTGAATTTAGATGTTCGGGGCTTCCCTCCAACAGGACAGGTACCACGAGACACCAAGACGGCCCTGAGTTACGTAACCAACACAGTGTGGCACTGGTGTAAGACAGCTAGGTCAACAGAACTGATCAGAGTCTAGAAAGGTAAATTATACCTCGATCAAGTTGACTCTAAAAGAAAAGTATTTCAGGGTTCTTGCAGACCTTTTTTATTTCAGTTTTTGGTCAGAGATGTAAAAAAGTTTAATCAAGGGCTTTTTTAAAAAAAGATTTTACTTATTCACTGTTTAGAGAGGGGAAGGGAAAGAGAAAGAGAAGAAAAGAAGCATCAATGTGTGGTTGCCTCTCGTGTGCCCCCTACTGGGGACCTGGCCTGCAACCCAGGCATGTGCCCTGACTGGGAATCGAACTGGGGACCCTTAGGGTTGCAGGCCAGCACTCAACCACTGAGCCATACCAGCCAGGGTTAATTCAAGGGCTTTAAAACACTTGTATCTTTAATGAAGCACATAGCACACTCAAGTAATGTACCTGGAAGCTTAAATTTACAGCATCGGTTTCAAGCCCTCATGTTGCAGATTTAGGAAACTGGGACCTCAACTGTCCTGACCTCGAGCTCAACATTCTCCTCGGGGTTCATGTTAAGGCTCCGGAATCTACAGAGCACCTCATAGGACTGCTGCTGCAATGGTACTGTGCGCAGAAGAAGCAGTTGCCATCAGCCTGTGAAACATGCCCTGGGGAATGACAGGTCTAGAAATCTACTATTTTGCAATTCCTAATGACATAATAGATCAAAATAATAGTAACAGAGGAATGCTAAAATCAGTTAGTGACCTTTAGGGGAACTTGATAATATAAAAGCTCAAGCTGACCACCTTCTGCACTCCCAATGGAGCCGAACACCTGCAGCAGGAGGGCTGGCCACCAGGGCCCTCCCTGGCCGGCGAAGCAGGGAGCAGATGGCCTGGCCCACGCGGTGGGCCAGCCCAAACAAACAAAAACCCAAACTGACCCCAAGTCTAACCAAGCAGCTCAATCTAAATACCGGTTTACAGGAATTATTGGTGGTGGTGGGTGGGGGGGCGGGCAGTTAAATCACAGTGAGGATAGAGTCAGCAAGACCCCAAAAGTGAGAGACTCTACAGGACAAATAACCTGGTATTTCTTCCACGAATAAATGGCATTAGGGAAAAAAATGGAGCAGGACAAGAAGGAAGAAGAAGAAGGAGTGGGAAGAAAGTGCTCGTGGTTAAGAGAGACCTTAAGGGGCCAGTCCGAACGCAGAGCAGAAACCCCGGCTGGACAGCGGTCAGAACCAAGAGTAGAAAGACACGTGCGGGAGCACTGGGGAGACCGCGGCATGAACTCGTCAGCAGAGGATATCGAAGAACGATTATCAGTTTGGTTGGGCGTCCTTATCTGCTGGGGACAATGAGCGCAATGACGTGCTGGTCAGGATTTGCTTCCGAGGCTTCAGAAGAAGCCCCACGTGGACGGGGAGACGGAACAGAAGCGGCAGAAAGCCGAAGGGCTGTGATGGCCATATTCATTCTGCTTCTGCATGTATCTGAAATTTTCTGTAATAAAACTGGTTTTTTGATCCCCAACAATTTATATTCCTATGCCCAGGCAATTAGAAAGAGGAAGTATGGATGCAGTGATGTTTGCGGATGACTTTTTCTTCCTCAAAACCAGTGCGCTAAAAGCAAAAACAAAAACCAGTGTGCTACTTGAGTCCCCCAGAGACATAAAGAAACTTCCCCTCGCTGCCCGACCAGCGACAGACGCCCGCACGGGAGCACGCAGACGCCACGCTCGGGGCAAAGGAAGAGCCAGCACGCACCTTTCTGGTGGCGCCGCCGAGGCCCTCGGAGCTGATGGGCAGCAGAGTGCTCAGCTCCAGGTCTGTGACCATCTGCCGGGACTCCGCCAGCAAGCGCTGAAGCTTACTTGTGGGAGAAAAGTCCTCCTGGAAGAGAACACAGCGACAGCCCCGGTGAGCTCGAGAAGCGTCTTCGAATGTTTATGCACGTGGATGTGACAAACACAGATGTTAACTACTCGTTAATGTTTCTTCGACTGTAGATTATTACGATAACCTACAATAACATACAATACTTCTTTGACTGTTGGCTAATAAATACTAGAATAACCAATTCCATTTACTTCTTAGAAGCTATGTGGCTAAAGAATTGGATTTCGACAGACCTTACAAGTAATTAAGCAACATCCACAGGATAAAAGAACCCCAGGCACTGTTGCGTTTTCTCCTAAGCCAACTTGCCAAAGCCATAATTACAACGTCAGAATACTTGCAAAATGCAAAACACAAAAGGCATAAAACCCTTTAAAAACACGTAGGAATGTGCCTTAGTTGGCTCTTGTTTAGTTTTCCACCTCGGGATCTGAACTTTTAGCATGCCAGCTGCTCTCAAAAGCACTGAAGACTAACGTTTTCACTGAGAAAGGCTCATTTCTCATTTTCCATAACCAATGATCACTACTGACCTGGACCTAAAAGATGGGCAGTAAACACCTGCTAGTGGACACACCCCGACTGTGCGCACACACACGTGCACAGAGACACACACGGACAGTGTGGGCACTCAGCACCACACACCGCCTCAGGAGAACAGGTGCGAACACTGAAAACAGCGTCTCTCAGAAACTAACAAAGGTGACAGGCAGCACCTCCTGTCGCATTTACGGCTTTAAGAAACTAACTACTCCCAGGAGGAACTGACCTGCAGTCGACTGTGCAACTACAGTGCGCAGCCCCGAAGAGTCCCGACCCGCGTCCACCGCGAAGTCACCCCACAGGGGCAGTGCCCCTCTGGGAAGCCTGCCCCTGGGAGCCCCGCCCCCTTCCCAGTGGAAGACCAGTCTGCCTTCTGTCGCCAGAGGTTAGTTTGCCTACTCCGCACTTTTACATGAACAGGTTCCTTGTTTGCCTGCCTGGCCTCGGTCACGCAGCACAGTTACTCTGCGATCCACCCAGGCGGGGGGTGTGCGCACGGTCACTTCTTACTGCTGAGGAGTAAGGAGTACTCTACTCACACCGCAGTTTACTCATCTGTTACTGTACATTTGGGGTGCTGCTAGTTTTCCAGCTAGTGCACACACAGCTTGAGTACTCATGTACAAGTCTTTGCGTGCACACGTTTCCACTTCTGTGCGAGAGAAACAGCTGGGTCACATGGTAGGCGCCTACTTAGCTTCTGAAGAAACGACCAAAGTGCTTTTCAAAGTGGGGGCACCACTCGCATCCCCACGGTCAGTGAGCGGAAGTCCCAGCTGCCCCAGGGCCCAGGCGGCAGTCGGAACGGTCGCTCTCTGACAGAGAACCAATGCTCATCAAACTCCCACCAGAGGCCAGGCCGGACGCCAGCTCGTGGAGACCAAGCCACTGTGATATTATTTCCGGGTATCTGTAGGGGAACAAACTGAGGCTCTAAGAAACCAAATAACTTTCCTAAGGGCACTGGGCTGAGAGAAAGGAAAAAACGGAGGTTTGAACCCAGATCAGTTTGATTTCAAAGCCAGACAGCTTTGCATCATAACACCAGAAGTAATAAAGTTGACTTGAACTTGTTTTCTTTGGTGAAAGAGCTTCGAATAAGACCTTGTTTATGAGGACAACACGGGCTCAGTCACAACAGTGGGCGTGGGAACAACCTCGTGCCCTTCTGGGTGCGGGCAAGCAAACTGTGGTTTACTCGATCAACAGACTACACCCCACTCAACAACCCGCACGGAGAGGCGAGGTCCACCAGTGTCGGCACCAATGGGTGTTGCAAAGTAGTGACAAAGTCGGAAAAGCCACATTGCAAAAGAGCACACAGTATTTTCCCATTTGTGTACATTTTACACACACACAAGACAACATTAGGTCGCGCTTAAGAATGGACTTTCATGCAACAGAAGTGTACAGGCAGGTGTGGCAGCAACGTCAGATGGTGGTCAGCTGGTAAGGGGCGTGGGGGGAGTGGGGGAGTCACACCATACCCGCAACACTTTCTTTCTTTAACAAGAAACACAAAGCAACTTTGGCAAAATGAAACATGTTAAATCTGAATGTTACACCACAGCTTGTTATAATCTACATTTTTTGTATGTTTAAAATGTTCATTAATTAAAAACCAATGCATCGATCCCGTGCAGAGCTTGAGGGACATCCTGCCTAAAGCCGATCTACAGGGTATTTGTAACCTGAAGTCCTGTAACCTGAAACTGAGGCGTGGCCATTAACAACTGCGCCAGAGGAGAACTAAAAGCGTGTGGGGGGAAGTCCTGTGGGAATGAGCTGGGCATTTCTAAGTGAAACGCAAACCTTTTCACTGGGCGACACTGTATCTCTGTTCACTAACAAAATCTTAGGTGCGTTCTTTTTATCAGCAGAGGACTCTGTCTCCATCACCTTCTCGTCCTCTTGTGAGGCAGAACCCAGACGGTGGGAATGCGGGATGGCCAGGAGCTCGCTGCAAGTGATGAAACCAAACAGAAACAGACATCTTAAATCAGCTCCAAACACACGGCACCAACACCCTTACCCTTAAAATATCTCAACAGCACCAAAAAAGAGTTATTTCTCTTTTTTTAATGAAGAAGCTCAAGTTTGAGTAGAACATTATAGATGTGAATAGAACATTTGAGTGAAATATTATAAATTAACGCATACCCTTTGCAATAATTAAAACAAACTTCTTAAAGGGTAATGATAGAATAGAGAAATTTTCCTCCTCCCCTGTCCCCCAAAAAAGAAAAGACTGGGAGAAAGAATCAACCAAAAGGGAGGGAAAAAATTAACACAGTAAAATCAGTAAAAACTTGAGTGTTCTGGTCCGTGAGACTTTTTGTCAGTGGTGTTCGAAGTCCCCTTGTGAGTGTGGCGCCGCCACTGTGGCTCGTCAGTTGTGAGAGCTCCTGGCTCTGTTCTCAGGGCTGGGCCCTGCATGGTTTTGAGCAAGTCTGGGAAATGTACAGGGAACACAAAGGCAGGGCACTTGGATCTCTAAGAGGGCGGGGCGACCGTGGGTCAGGATGAGAGAAACTCCTATCTGGGGTCCCCGAAACTCATTCAGTCTGGGCACGCAGACACAGCTTTTCAATCTCAACGATCAGGTGTGAGGAATGCCCCAGGGCAGCAGGCAGTGACCCACCTGTTTGTTTTAAATAAAACATATTTGCCCAACTCTCACGACATCTGCCTTTGTTTTCAAGCAACACCTTTGCCCCAGAGGCTGTCCTGGGCATGGACTTTCCACTGGAATCCAGCTCAGTCTGCGGAGTCAGAAACCCGGAGGCCTCGGAGGAGACAGGCTGCCTCAGACACTGCCCGTATGTCTGTGACCGCAGACGGCGCCGCCCTGGCCGAGGCCCGGGGCGTTCAGGAACGCAGAGCGCACTAACCTGGCGGAGTGGTGGCACTTCGGCCCACTGGTGCCCTCCGTGCACGTGCACGCCGACTTGTGGCGAACGACCCGCTGCAGCTTGGCGGGCTGGAAGATGCTCATCCACTCCGTGTCAGACATCTGGCCCGGAGCCTCGATGATGAAGTTGCTGGGGTGGCAGCACCTGAACCCGCACACGTCACTATTGCCCAGACAGCCTTCACTCTGGTGGCAGCACGAGGCTCCCGGCCCCTCCATGTGGCCTTGGCATTCGGCATCCAGCCGTTCGGGTCGCTTTGAGCCGGGGCAGTCGGCCAGGCCCAGGAAGACGCTGACCTCGTGCCGCGGCTTCTCGTGGGCCGGTGCCGGGGCTGCTGAGACCTGCTTCTCTTCTGGCGGAACCCCGACTCCACTACCTTTGGAGGATTTTCCGTGGACCCTGCATGACGTGCTTTTGTTTTCCGGTTCAGTCAGGAGTTTCCCTCCCAGAGACCAAGACTTCTGCCTTTCCATCAGGTCTTTTGGGAACAGAGAAGAGATGGCAACGACGCTTTCTTCCCCAAATGAAGTGCTGGCCTGCAGCAGCTTCTCTCTGCGCCCCTCGCCGGAGCTCCTGTCCGACCTGATCTGCTGAATCAACGCGGCCTCAAATTCTGAGTCCTTAACCAGTGACTTCTGATTTTTCTCCCTCTTAATATTGACTTTTGGGTGGTTACTTTCAAGGTCAGATAAATACATGTCTCTGCTACGGTGGCATTACAAAAAACAGAAGTTATAAGATACACTTGATATTATCATTTCAAATATTTCACTCAAACCTCACTAGTTGACCTGAACCCTAATAAGACCCATGTGTTGGAAATTAAATAAGGAAGAATATCCACTCCTTCTCCAGAGCCCAGGTGCAGCCTGCACCCCCAGGAAGTCTCTCTGACCCCCACACCCACACTGTCATCTCCCCCCACACCCTCGCTCCCCGCGCACCTACCGAGTCCCATGTCTTCTGTCTTCTCCATGTTTATGTGGAGAGGCCCCTTTAATCTTCCCGGGCCCTACGACAGACTCGGACACATACTAAGTGCTCTGCATGTCTCCTTGACTGGTCTGATCTGTCCCTCCCTCCCTCCCTGTGTCAGCGTCACAGCAAACACAGGCAGAGCCAGCAGTGAGGGGCGATGAGGGACAGCACTGAGGAGACCAGGGAATGGAGACGGAGTAGACGGGGCCAAGTGTGCCTGCGACACCATGCTCAGGGCCACACCACTGACCTGATGGAGACGTGCACAGCTGTGTCCTGAAAGCTGGCCTTCAAGTCCCAATGACACGTATGTGTACAATAAAAATGAAGGGTACAGCATATGTGTGACAAACCTTTTAAATGTCCTTTAACGTTTTTTATGTCACATGGATCCAGGGATTCTGATCTGTCTGGGTCTGACCCCTCAGAAAACCCACCCCCTCCTTTTAGGATGGCATCAGCCACTTTATGCTCCCAAAGAGCCACCTCTCCAGCAAGCCTGGGTGCCTCCCAGTGGCAATGAACAAAACGGTGTGAGTGGAAAGGGCCATGTCATCAGCCTCGCAAGCTCTGTGACCGGAAGTAACCGCAGAGGACGGTCTGACCACAAATTCCTAACTGGGCAGGTCGAGGCAGGTGGCCTCGCCCCAGCCCACAGCTTCCTCAGCAAGGGACGACGTCTACCTAAGTGGACCTGTCCCCTGTCCTCATCCCCCCTTCCTGCCCCTCCAAGGCAGCCCCAGGCTGCAGAGCCCTCACTGTTACCCTGGTGCCTGCGGACCTGCTCTGTGCTGCAACTGCATGAACCAGCCTGGACCCACCAGCGTGCAAGAAGGATCTCTCAGTTTTCCTTCTACCCAGCCCCAGGGAGTGCCCTGCTCTGCCTTCTCCCACCCCCTTAACTGACCACCAGTGGCTTTTGTGCAACTGTCTTACGTCTCAAATAAGCTGCAAAACTGCCCTTGTTCGGAGCATTTGCGATCTTGCTCCCTGACATACGTCATCAGTTTGGCTCAAATGAACTCCTAAAAACTCTCTACAGGTCTGGAAGTTTCTTCCACCAACAAAGGAAAAAGAGCCAGTGTGTAGGGCCTCTGCCGACACAGGGGTGCCAGGTTGGCCGGGTGTTCGGCAGCAGTTTGTTGCAGCTGGGACACAACCTGTAAGGACGCCCAGCAGAGGCCTTGGGAGGCAAGTGCAGGGTCCCCAGTTGCACAGTCCACGCCAAGTCCTTGCAGCCCAGTCCTGCAACCGCCACCCAGGGGGCATCGAGCTGCCATCAACCCAGGGCAGCCCTGGGGGTCACGGGCGGCAGAGGGGAACATCCCTGTACCCTGCTCCTTTCTGCGACCCCTTGGAAAAGCAGACTCCAGTGAACTGTGGGACAGTTATAGGCCCGTCCGTTCAAACCACAGCTCACACATTTCCACTTCAATTTTGCGGAGACCCAGTGAATGCACATGCTGCTCACTGCAGGGGAAAGACAGCGTCTGCACTGACAAGGAGACAGGAAAACTGAGGGAGAGCAGAGCGGCCCCCCCGCCAGACGGGCCCCTCCTGCAGCTGCACACCCCTCCGCTCGCACTCCCTCTCCTGGGCGTGCACCAGCCCTGTGCATCTTTACCTGCCCCCTCCGGCCCGGAGCCTACAACGCCGGGAGCGCTGAATGAGCGCGCACACAGTTAACCCCTGTCCTTTCTACTTTACCTCGCAGCCTTCTACGCGGCAGACAGACAAATAACAACAAATCAATTTCTTTCACCAAGTGGCTGAATTAGGACCGTGCCTAAAATTCTAAGCCCAGGTCTCAGTACAAGTGGGATTAAAATGATCATTATCAGCTCCCATACATTTATTCCCTACTACCTAGGGGATGGCCCACGGCAAGGGCTTAACAAGTGCTGACTGAACGACGAAATAAAATACGAGACCAGACTGACAGCATCGTCCCGAGGTTACCTGGACTCCAGGGCCTTCGATTCCTCCATCTTTGAGTTATAGATCTGGATTAGTTCCTGAGAATTTTCCACATTGAAATTAAGAAACTGCAGGTCACTCTGTTGTTTCACATAAATCTGCCGTAAACATTGATAAATCAACGTAAAGTGTAACAATAAAACTAAACTGAGTCAACAATTTGGTACTTCCAAACACTCAAACAGATCAGATAGTGACCAGAGAAATATGGTACAAATTTTGGCTCTTATTTCTCCGCTGCGTGAGCGCTGAGATTAGTTAGTGCCACTGGTCTCCTCGCCTTTCATGGTCGTGAACAAGGCCCCACCTGCAGCACTAGCTGTGAAGGACACTCAGTGCAGTCAGGGTTCCAAAAGCCCCATAAACAGAACCGCAGACAGAGGCTTTCCCTAACCTGACGTGTACGTGTGAACCGCCCCCCACCAGCCGCACGGGCGCGTCCCGGGGGCACACCTGCCGCAGGCTGTGCAGCTCGGCGTTCGTGCGGTCTTGCTTCGACTTCGCGATGTCCAGCAGCTCGTCTTTCCTCTTCTCTCTCTCTGCTGCGGGAGAAGAGAGGCCGTCAGAGGATTTCTCACCAGCCCTACCAATACACGCCTCTCCACTTCCAAAACTTACTCTGAGACAGCAGTATGAGTAGAAAAGATGCTTGAGAAATCCACTTAGCAAGTAATTAAAAAACTATTTCACAAATGGGGTTTAGCATGGCACTAACAAATTCCAAATATTTTACTTAGTAACTAATAATAGGTGGGGGGAGTAGAACTTGGTGAGTCAAAAAGAAGAGAGGCGCTGGAACAGCCCGCCCACCGCGTCTCATCGGCGGCGTTTGCACGCAGTTTCCATGAGCCTCTTGGCAGACTGCAGAGTGCCTGGCACTCATATACTGATCCAGAGATTGTCAGAGATAGATACATGGATATAGAGATCGGTATCGAGATATAGAGATAGATACGTATAGCTAATCAGTATACAGTAAGATATATATATACCGCTTTTACTTACCTATCTCTTTAGCAATGTGATGGTACTTTGCAACAGCAGCAACGCTAATAAAGGATATAGTGACCTCTAGTGGTAAAAAGCCACGTTTCCACATGAGATTCAAATTGTTTGAAATTTTTTAAAGTAAAATACTGCATTTGCCCTTTTAACTACAGAGATGTATTCTCTTCCTAGGGCAGGGCATTGCGTGTAGGTGTGAGTAGACCAAAACTATGTTTACTGAATTTCTATTGGAATTTTACCTGCAAGTCTGTATTTTCCTAATACAATGCACCAAAATGAAAGCCTAATAGAAGCCCCCTGGCAGGGACAGAAATAAGACCTACAGATCTGAGATTCTCAGGCGGGAGCAGGGATAGGAGGGGCTCGCACTAGTGGGGCTGAAACTCTGTGCCGGGCAGGGAGGGGCCCAGTGCGAGGGGAGGCTGCGGGAGGGAATGCAACTTTGCTTAGCAGAAGGGAGCCAAAGCCAACCCTTACTGAGACACTTGCTTATTTAAATCATGAAAACTTCATCCCCAACATTCTTACTTTAGGGTCTTAGTAATGTAACAAAACATGTGAATATTTCTGCAACCATAGTAATTACAGGTAATCTATTTGCAAAACTGGAAAAATGTTGAACTGCTCATTTTTATACAGCATTTGCTAAAGTATAAACAATCTTCTTTCTTTAAATCATAAGGCTCTTTCTCTTTTTTTAAATTTATTTTTTAGAGAGAAGGGAAGGGAGGGAGAAAGGGAAACATTGGTGTGTGGTTGTCTCTCACGTGTCCCCACGTGGGGACCTGGCCTGTGACCCAGGCATGTGCCCTGACTGAGAATCCAACCAGTGACCCTTTGGTTCCCCAGCTGGCACTCCACGCACCGAGCCGCACCGGCCAGAGCCATAAGGTCCTTTCTTAATGAACGTTCAGTGAGAAGTACGCCACAGGCTCAAGCTGAGAGGGAGGACAGCTCCTTTTACAGAAGTGGAAACGAACAGGAGACGTGATGACGACTTTAGACGCCCCTGCCTGGTCCCTCCCCACCCCTCAAAGGCCTTAAAAAAAAAAAAGAAAAGAGCTCTAGTTGGTGTGGTTCAGTGCACTGAGTGCTGGCCTGCGGACCAAGGGATTACTGTCAGGGCACATGCCTGGGTTGCAGGCTGGGTCCCCAGTGGGGGGCGTGTGCAGGAGGCAGCCACGCATTGATGTTTCTTTAGCCTGCCATAGTAGTACTGTAGGAAGTTCAGGATACAAATATATGCGCAATCAGTCCCTTAAACTAATTATTTATTTTTACCAGTAAAAACCAATTCATCGTGCAGGCAACTATTCTCTTGCTTGAGGCGAATGATTTCTTCTCGTTGTTCATTATTTTCTGTTGTCTTTTCATTTAGATCCTCTTCACAAATAGAAGAAAAAGAAAGTTCTCAAATAAACACTAGTTCATAGAAGGATACACACAGTGTGACTACTTCTCACGCCCTCAGTACCCCGTCCTAATTAACAGGAAGTCCTGTGTGATCCGCAGCCAGAGCACGACCCCATCCAGCAGCTCACTGCACCTGGCCATGACCCCGGCCAAGGCTGTGCTCTCTCTCCTCTGCCCGGTCCCCACTGGACCCTTGCCTGCTGTCCATGGGCAAGCAGGCTCTCTTTCCAAAATAAAAACCTCCTTGCTAGAAGCCGTCCTACCGCACACAGGATGAAACCTCAACTTGTGACCCCAAGCCCTCCTGGCCTGGCTCTGCCGGTCATACCCCCTCCTCTTTTGTGCTGTCCCTAACCCACCTAGGCGTCTGCCTCTGCTGTTCCTTCCGCCTGGAAAGCTCCTGGCCCCAGCCTTCATGTGGCTAGTCCTTCCCATTACCCACATTTTTGCTTACATGTTCTCTTCAAAGATGCCTTCTGGGGCCACCCAGGCAAGTGAGTCTATTTCCCTCATTCTCTAGTCCACTATCCATTGCCCCATTTTTCTTTTAAAAAATAGTTTTTAATAAATATTCAATTAATTATTAATCAAATGCCCACACTGTCCCCCAGGAACTGTGCAGTTCGCTGCAGACCCCCGCTGCCAAGGGCTCATTGCGTGGTTCGGGTTACAGCTGAAGCCACAGTGGAGGCCGGCCCAGGATTCGCCGCCAGTCAGAGCACCAGTGAGCCAGACTGAGGCCCTTGAGTCAAAGCGACCACGATGAACTCACAGGATTTCATCCGCGCCTCTGAGGCTCTCCCTAGGACAGAGGTGGGGGCACTCCCACCTCACCATGGCTCTGCCACTCCAAGGGGCTGGTCCCACAGTAGGGAGAGGCCAGAGGAAAGTGGGCCCACCTCCGCAGCCTCTGCGGGCAGATTCAGGGTTGACCCTATCACCTGTATCCATGCTCAAGCACAGAGCACTAACTCACTTAGTGCGCCTCCCCTTCGCTTCATAGGAGACTTCAAGTAACATTACTCAGAAAGAACTGTTCATGGAGCTGCTGTGAGAGTGGAAGTAGAAGAGGAGAATGCAAAAGGACTTACATGGACAACCCGTGGACACGAACTAAGCGGGAGGGATGCTGGAGGGAGGGATGGTACAGGGCAGGGGGGGTAAAGGGGGGAAAAATGGGACAACTGTAATAGCATAATCAATAAAATATATCTTTTTAAAAAAGAAGAATGCAAAGGAATCTTAAAGAACAAAACATGCACCAAAAGCCACTGGGGCAGATTGTGTCGGTGGCCATTCCTTCTTGCTCCCGCATTCTTCCTCCTCACCCAGGCAAGAAATATGCGAGAGAAATATCCATGGGTTGCCTCTCGCACGCCCCCAGCTGGGGACCTGGTCTGTGACCCAGGCATGTGCCCTGACTGGGAATCGAACCAGCAACCTTTCAGTTTGCAGGCCGGCGCTCAACCACTAAGCCACACCAGCCGGGGTGCCACGGAGATGTTGCCGTCGGCTGTCACAGAGTATGTGCCAGCAGTAGGTAACGGGTACAGCTCGACAGGGTTATTTAACAAAGGTCATGCATCATGCAGTTCCCCCAACTCTGCAACTTACCTTGGGAGACAAAGATGGCAGCGTGCTGCCACGCACGTGCAATGAACACTTCGTGGTAGGCCCTGAAGCCGGCCAGAGGCCCCCTCTCACCACAAGATTAAGTGGACCCCAGTGAAGGAATATATTCCCACAATTCTAAATGCTTAAGTTTATGTCTCTTCCTTACCTTTCAGTTTATTGATTTCAACCTTAAGGGTCTTCAATTTCTGCTTGTAGTCTTGCTTTTCTTTCACGATACAGGTCTCCACCATCTTAGCGTCGCGTAGGGCGTGCTCTAGCAGCTTGAATTTACCCGAGCAGTCTGCGATGTGGTTGACGGCCTCAATGATATCCTTGTCCTAAACACCGAGTTTGAAAGCTATTACATGAGATGCTCAAGTCCCGAGGAAGCGACACGAGAGGGTCGGGTTCACTGCGATGTCCCTGGGTGCTGGGCTCCGTCCTAAGCACGTCCACGGGCAACGCACTCAACCTGCACAGTAACTCCCTGAGGCGGGCACCGCTGTTACCCCAGCCACAGCCCAGTCAACAGTGAACGGCCAAGGTCACTCAACTGGTCAGTGAGGGAACCTGGCCTGCTGGCCCGGCCCCAGGCACGGCCCGCCGTAGCCTACTGCCCGAGAAAGCTTGGGACCAGACGCCGCAAGTGCAGGAACGGGAGGCTGTGCGGCCTGTGAGAGGCTCAGGCTCTGGTTACGGAGAAACCCCACGCTCGGCCCACTCTCCCTTCCCTTCTTCTCAGCAAAACGGGAGACCCCAGGCCCGATCCCAGACCTACCCCAATCAGAGCCTCTTACAGCTGAGGTAGGTTTTTATTACTAAAAGGGTGTCTGTCGGTTGAAAAGCAGTTCAAACAATATCTAAAAGGATACAGTGTCAACAGTAGGTGCACGTTCTCTCTCTCCCTTCATGTGGAATACCAGGTAACCATGGCCAGGAGGCTTTCCTCCTGCCCGAGGACAGGCTTTCTGCCCGGAACACAGGCACGCTCGGGAGACGCCCCCCAGTCTGCGCATCTCTACTGGGAGCAGGGATGGAAAAGAATGGGGCTGGGCAGCCCATTCGGAAGCCGAGGGAACGGTGCGATCAGACCAACAGCAAAACACCTGGCATCCCACCAAGTCCACGGACACAAATGCCATTAACCCTCGTCAGCATTGTCATCGGGACCACAGCCTCGCCAGGGAGTTCGCTGTGATGGCAGCCACAGTAGCCGTTGCAGCCACTCAGCTGGTCACTGCTTCACTAGAGACAACTCCGCGGCTTTGGGTGTCTTCTCTTTAAGAAATCTTGCCCCTGATCACTCCAAAATAGTAACGTGCTGGGAAGAGCACGTGTGAGCTATCACGAGTGCCCCACTGCACCAACATCAGCCCCTGCTTGCCAAACGCATGTGTTGCGGCCAACGAGACTGTTCCCGGAGTGTTAGCAGATACAGGTACACCTGCTTGATTGGTAACGGGTTTTCTCTCCGTTAAAAGAAACAAAACATTAACCAGCATTCTGACGGCCAGGGCCTGACACGGGGTCACTTGGAAGGGCGCGCCAGACCGCGGGCTGCGTGAGAGCTGGACACAGGGCCCAAAGGGGGACTCCTGCCTCCTCTCCCAGTGCCTGGTGCACCACCTCAACCTTGTCTCCTTCATTTCTAAAACGAGAATTTCAAAGGAGCCACACTGGCAGCCCTCTCCAGCCACACGGCCTTGGAATTCAAGTGAGCCCACGCACGTGACTGGACCCCGAGGCCGGTGGAGACCCAGCGAATGGAGGCAGCCCCCCAAATCACCTTCAGCTTTATCGTCGTGGTGAGCGCCTGTTCTCGAGCCTGCAGTTGTCCCACCTGGGCGGACAGCTCCACCAGCGTGTTGCTGAGGTTTTCGTTTCTAGCCTGCGAGGAAACGACACGTGAGTACGCAGCTGTGAGCCACACTAAAGCTCCCGGCACTACCTGTAGGCTCACTCTGAGCTCATCCTTCCGTTTCATTTTTTCTTTAACTTCTTTTAGTAACAAAGTGGGTGCAGTAAGCAGTCATGAAAAGGAACACTAAGCCCCAGGTGCCGTGGCTGAGTGGGCTGGGCAGGGTCCTGGAAATCTAAAGGTCGCTGGTTTAGTGCCCGGTCGGGGCACGTGCCTGGGATGTGGGTTTGGTCGGTCCCGTTGGGGCACATGAGGAAGGCAGCCAGTTGATGCTTCTCTCTCCCCTCGATGTTTCTCTCCCTCTCCTTCTCCCTCCCTTTCCCTCTCTCTAAAAGTAAATAAATAATCTTTTTAAAAAATAAAAATCAATAAATAGAAAATTAAAAATAAACACCAGAGAGCTGGCGTACTCTCTCTGTCCTGAACACAGCAAGAAGGTGGCTGTCTACCAGCCAAGAAGACAGCCCTCACCAGGCATGGACCGTGCCGGGACCCTGACCTGTGCCCCCACCCCCAGAACCGTGAGAAAAGAAATTTCTAGTGTTTAAGCCTCCCAGTCCACGATTTTTGTTACGGCAGCCTGAGCTGACAGAAATACTCCCATGTTTCAATTGAACAGATCTATAGATGCAAGAATAGTTTTTGCTTAGTTTATAGCTAGAAACTCTCTAGTAATCTAAAAAAGAAAAAGAAAAGAAAAAAGACATAAAAGCTGTACTATTATTATGAGTTATTAAGACTCATTACGTTACTAAGACCCACACTGAATATCACTATGCAGCAAGGGCATGAAGGCTAGCACAAAAAGTGGCTCTCCCTCTGTGTCCCTCGTCTCCAATGACTGACCAGTTAGTTACAACTGACGACTGGAAACCCAGTCTTACAGGTTTTATTCCCAACATGCCACTAACACGGGGGACAAATCTGTTCATCCTAACAGATAAGACACCGTTCTTTCGAAAGCATAATTGGAAGCAACCAAAACTCGATGGTATGATCTGAGACTTTGAGAAAGGCTTTCTAAAAAACGCACGGATAGATGCTGCTGAACCAGATGGCCTAACAGCTAGAGAAGGGCTGGGACAAAGCTCCATCTCCACGACACACAACGAATACGAGACTGTGGTGATGGACGGATATATTGTCTTCCTTTCTTTAGTTAATTTGAGAGCGAGGGGCAGGGAGGGAGAAGAGACGGGGAGAGAAACATCAGTCGGGGTTACCTAGTGAACACGCCCCAACCAGGGGCAAAACCCACAGCCCAGGCACGGGCCCGGACCGGGAACCAAACCTGCGACCTTTCCATTTACAGGATGAAACGCGAACCAACTGCGTCACACCGGTTGGGGCCGCGTGGATATCCTTTCTTACACACATCCATGCATTTTTTAATGCAAACATTTAAAGGTAAACTTTCAGAAAAAAAAAAAATAATAAAAAAATAAAGGTAAACTTTCAGCAACTGAAACACAACAGAATTTGGGCTAGTGAAGCTTGGCCCAAAATAAAACCCACCTCGAGGTCTTCAGAGAGGAGAGAGGAGTGGGTGGCCTTCTGGGCCATTTCCTGAAGCTGCAGCTGGGTCTTCTGAAGGGCTGTCTGGCACTCCACTTGATTAGCTTCAAGGGTCTTGACCTTTTTTGTGAGCGACCTGATTATTTCCGTTCTTTTATGCAGTTCACCTAGGGGAAGTTCATCAATAACTTGGCCGAGGTCAGATCTGACATTCAACGTGCATTCTCTTCCCACACACGGTTAAACAGTAAGTGTGCTAAAGAACTCTTTACAAGACACTTTTAAAAGTTATTATTATGAATGTGTGATCCTGTACCCAAGAACGTTTCTTTCCCAACCACCATCCTGATCTTAATCATTTCCTTGCTTTTTATTATAACCTCCTAGAACCACCTCCCTAAAACTGAATTCCTTCTTGTAGCATCACTGTTCGCTTATCACACTCGAAAGTGGGTACACTGTGAACCCATTTTTGCCCTACCCTGCAGAGTTTAATGTGAGCCACAAACAAATAAATCTCTACTCTATGAATTCTTCCGTTTGCTTGTCTCACTTAAGACCATGCTCCTGGGACTTACCCATGTTGTCTATAACCTGTGTCTGTCCCCTGTCATTGCTACATAATATCCCATTGTAGGATTATACCAAACTTTATTTATCCGTTCTGCTACTGGTGGCCACTTGGGTGTTCCCACTTTGCAGCCATCCTGAGCAACCCAGCTCTGAATGGTCGTGTACCTGTATCCTGGTATGTTTTTGCAGGAGTTTCTCCGGGGCCTTGTCATTCAGACGTGGTCCTCAGACCAGCAGCATGAACACCACCCGGCGCCTTGTTAGAAATGCAGACTCTCAGGCCCCATCCCACTGAGGCAGAATCTACATATGGACAAGGTCCTCGGTGACTCGTGCGCACGCTGACGCGGGGGCACTGGGCCGTGTGCTGCGTGTGCCTTTACCAGAGACGGTCAGGTGAGCTGCCGAGGCAGGGGCACCAACTGACACGCCCACCAGCACACGTCCCTCGGCTTCACACTCTTACCAGCAACTGGTAACTGTCTACCATCTAGTGAGTGTAAAATGGTATCTCATTAGGGTTTTAATTTTTATTCCCCTAGTTACTAATGAGAATGAGAGCCTTTTTATATATTTATTGGCCATTCAGTTTTCCATGAAATATCTACTGAAGTTTCTCTCCCATTTTAAAAATCAGAAACTGATGACGACACATAATCTGCAACCTCTGTTCTTGAATATGCTCACATAAAAGATTTAATATATTACATCACATCTGGCGTGGACCACAGTAAACAGTGTTGTGGATGTGTGTGTGGGTGGGGGCGGTCAGAGGAAGACCAGGCAGCCCCTGACGATGGGGAACAACATGCACATTTGCACTGCCGTGTTCGCAGGACCCCCTGTGAGGTATGAGTAAAAAAAGAAGGTGCTGTAAGTTCTCTCTCCTAACCAGACCCAGGGTTCTCCCCTCGGACATCCTAGTATTTCTTCAGAGTCGACGGAACATTCAGAATATTGAGCGTATCACTAAAGGGGTGACAGTTAAGAAAGTGTTTGCAGGCCATTTTTGCAGCTGCTATCGTCGTGACAGAAGACCACTTTAGGCACTTCAGATTAAATTCAGCACCACAAGTTTAAAATCTTTGAGTCGGTTCAAGACAAATGGCTAGTCCTACGGCATCTTTATTCACACTCCAGCTCGGAACTGAGTTCCTCGAGATTCACTCTTCGCACTCCCAGTGAACCGGAGCTCTACCCCGCACTCCCTCTGCGCTGCAATACTCCGTCCCTCCTCCGGTAGCTCACACTGTGTCTGTGCGTCCCACTGCGGGTGTTTATCAGGGAGTCTCCCTGCCATCTGTGGAACCAGACTCCACCCGGCAGGCACTGAGCCGGCACATGCCTCCCTGTCATCCCCGCGAGCCCTTTCAGTAAGTGTCAACCACAGTGCTGCTGCGTGTGTTTCTGACCTTCTAGTTTACTGCAACGCTCCTCCAAAGTCAACACTTTCTGCCGATCCTCCTCC
This sequence comes from Carollia perspicillata, assembly GCA_004027735.1. Lineage (NCBI taxonomy): Eukaryota > Metazoa > Chordata > Mammalia > Chiroptera > Phyllostomidae > Carollia > Carollia perspicillata. The sequence goes on along the minus strand of PVKM010011850.1, from coordinate 14,625 downwards.
CAGGAGAGCAGCTGTCTCTGGTGGACCGCAACCATGTCATTGAGCTCTCTATCGCGATCTTTCAGTTCTCCAACGAGCAGCTGCAGCTCTTTCCGCTGCTTCTCGATCGTGGAGATCTCAACTTCCGACCCGATGTTCTAGTCACAGAAAGTGGTTTCGCATCAAAATACAACTAACCAACAGCATAAATCGGCCGAATTAGATCTTCTTTTGCTGCCAATTCAAGGTAGTTCAAATTAACTAAGTTTTCTTCACTGGGATAACATGGCATCAGAATTATGTATATTTAATATACATAAGGAGGTTCCCACCTGCTGTGCACTGCTTCTGTCCCTTGGTCACACTACGCACACCACTCAAAAAGTGGGACTGTTTGTAACACCTCCATTGGCTAATCACAAGTGGACTCATCCACTTGTGATATGGTGTCTCGGCAGTAAGCGCTCCCCTTGTATCAGTCAGCAACGGAATCCCTCCCCTGGCCCCAGCAGTCTGGAGCCATCAGGGAAACATGCAATAATTACTGGTTAACTGTAAATACTTCTCATTACCTCTAACACATCCATATGTACTCCATCTAGCAAGAACATTTAATATTGGGAATGGTCCAAACTCAACATACCTACTAAAAACACAAATTCTGTAAAGGAAAATTTTTAAACACACACAGAAGACAGAGAACAGCACAATACACTCACATACGCTCAGAACCCAGGTTCTGCCATTAAGATTTTGCCATGTGTTTCAATATTTTTTTCTTATTGTTGATAAAAAAAATTTCTTTTGCCCTGGTTGGTGTAGTTCAGTGGAGTGAGTGCCGGCCGGCCTGTGAACCAAAGGGTCACCAGTTTGATTCCCAGTCAGGACACATGTCCAGGTTGTAGGCCAGGTCCCTGGCAAGGGACATGCAAGAGGCAACCACACATTGATGTTTCTCTCGCTCTTTCTCCTCTCCCCTCTCTCTAAAATAAAAAAATAAAATCTTTAAAATAAAAAAATACATTTCACTCATACATACTTCAGTACGCATTTCTAAAAATGAACACTTTCATATAACCATGATGCTATTTTCACATCTACCAAAATTATCTACAGTATATTCCCTTTTAAGCACATGTTATTTTAACGTTTAGTGCAGGAAAGTTGGTCTAAACACATGGAGAGTCCAGAAGCAGCCACTTGGGGACTCTATACAACCTTGGGCAAGTTACTTCACTGTAAGTAAGCCTTAGTTTCCTCACTTGTAAAATGGTAACAACAATACTGTGACTTCTTAAGAGTCGTGTGGATTATGCCAGACAAGCTCTGTGAAGTACTTCACACTACTTGCCAAACCGAAGGCACTGAACAAACATTAGCTATTATTAAGATTGTAAGTTACATTTCGAAAGATGGTGCTGTCCCCCTGGATGAAATAAAGAACTAAACGTGTTACTTTAAGAATTCTATCTTAAAGACGGGAGTGAAAAGTTCACCAGAAGCCCAAGTATATCACATCCAGCTTAGTTTAGTTTCCAGCTTTCTGAAAATTACGATGTGTAAATAACAACAACGAATGAAACACAGTTATTAGAAACTAAACACAAAAAATGGAATTTGGAGTCAGGGGATTCCAAATCATAAGACTTGAATTCCGGTCTTTGGTAGGCCATTCATTCATTCGTTCATTCACTCATTCGTTCAACAAGTATTTACTGGGGATACAGCAAGGAGCGTGCTTCAAGGAGTATATATTCAATATATTCTAGAATCGGACAAGAGGCAATAGGCCAAGCAAAAGTTCATCTCATCGTATACCGATTAATGCAAACCTGGGACAAGTTCCCTTTCAGGGCTTTTATGGTAAAACGGGGCTCCTGTGGAGTAAATTAAGGGCCGGAAGCCCGGCGGCGCGAACAGCAGCTCTACCAATGCCCGCTGTGTGTCGTTAAAACGCCATCACCTGGTTCCGCTACTGGTCTCAGCGTCTAGACGGGTAACAAGTTTCTTTTAGGACAAGGAAACGGACGTGATGCTCCGTTTTTCCTTAACGACTCGGGTACTGTTTTAAACTTGAAGCAGGAACCCTGCCTTAAAAACCACTCAAGGTTGCCAAACGTGCACGCAGCGCCCCGAGGTCGCACCCGGGATGCGGCGGCAGCCGCTCACCTGGCGCCCGACGAAGAAGGTCGCCGAGGGGTTCATAGGTGTTTCCTCCGCGCCCGGAGAAAGGCGCTGAGCGCAGCGTCACCTTAGAAACGCCATAGGCGCGCCTGCCCGGAGCGGCAGGGGAGCCCCGAGGCCCCGAGCCCGGCGCCTTCCGCAAGCCAGAGCGAGCCCACCCAAACCGCCCGCCCAGCGGAGCGCACGCACGCGGGGGCCCCAGCCTCCCGCGTCGTCCCGGCTGAGCCGACCCCACTCTCGCGATACCGCAGCAGCCGCGCGACCCCTCGCGGGAAGCTGGCTCCCCGCGGCCCGTGTGCGGCTTCGAGGGCACATTCTCCCGACGTTTGGTGTCTCCAGCTCTGGGCCCGGGGCTCGCGATTGGTTCATGTGGGAACGTGCAATCCATTATTCACCATCCGTCCGCGAAAACCGGTTCTTTACAATTTCCCAGTAAATGATGGAGCAAGTAAAGGCTCTTTCTGTCCCCATCGCCCTGAGTTATGACCGCGGCGTTGCTCACCTGTTTGCCCTGCTGAACGTGCGCTCAGTCCGTTCAGCTGCTGTGCGTTCCTGGAGCTGAGAATGGTACCTGCCATTCAAACGAATGAACGGATGGAGGCAGACCACCCCTGCTATACTTGGGAGTTGCTGGGCAGCTTAGCAGACAGCTGTAAACGAAGCATCGCAGATAAAAAGTTTCTTTTGGTTTGGGTTCTTGATGTCGCTCTTGAATAGCAACGAGAATTTTGCAACTTTATCCTGACAAAATTTACCACATTCTGGGCTGAGCCTAAGCTTTTTCACGTGTTGTTTCATAGTCCCTCTTTCTCCCCCCTTCTACTCTTCCTGTCATCTAGGAACTGAACTGTGAAAAAATACTACTTATCACATTTAAACTCTGGTCACCCACCCCCTACTCCTTAACGGTTAGGATGGCATTACCGTCAAGACAGGTTAGCGAATAGCCTCACAGTATTTCAGCTTTACTTTTTGATCAACTGTACATTAGCAAAACATGCCCTTGTGTTTATAAAATCTGAAAACGGAAAACCAAAATTACAATTTCTTGCTCTCAAGCTTTACTGATTTGGGTGACACTTGCCTCCTTAGGATAAGATCTTGTTTAAGAGAACCAAGTCCATGTCTTCGAATTTAAAATCAAGGAAGAAAATTCTGACTGGTTGTTAAAAGCAGCCTATCGATACGTTACTTACTATGTGGTACATACAGCTTCATGGAGGAATTAGATGCCAAAAGGAATGTGGTTGAATGTCAGTTCTCTATTTGGGGAGCATTTTTTAAAAATGTTTTTTTTAGAGAGGGGGGAGGGAGAAGAGAGGGAGAAAAATATCAATGTGTGGTTGCCTCTTATGTGGCCCTCACTGGGGGACCTGGCCTGCAACCCAGGTATGTGCCCTGACTGGGAATTGAACCAGTGACCCTTTGGTTTGCAGCCCGTGCTCAATCCACTGAACTACACCAGCCAGGGCTGGGGAGCATTTTAATCCAAATACTTCTTCTCCAATTTCACCATCGTAAGATTTATGTTTATTTGTTTTGAGGAAGTCCTGAAATGCCATTGTTCACCAGGGAACCATGCGCCAACACTCACTGTAGAAGGACAGATAGCAAGAAATGAGGCTCACCTTGCACCATTATGGCCGGTAAATGTTCACTGAATGAGGCAAGAGTATTATTATGACATTGCAAATAAAAAACCTCAGTACTTTAAGTTCGTTCCTGAAGTTTTCTTTTAAAAGAAAATATTTAGAGAAGATAGAACTTTTAAATGATATAAAGTGTTTTCTGAGAGCTTTAAGAATTATACTGCATCTGATTTTACACTCAGTCTACTTCAAACTGATGAGGTAAATGGACTTATTCCAGTCTCCCTATTTCCTAAGTAACCTAAAAACAAAGATAGGATCTAAAAGGTAGAATTATCTTTAAAGTAGTAATTTTTAATTAAGAGTCACAAAGCTACCATGGATTACATCTTAAGAAACAGCTGATTTACTGAAGCTTCTACGTAATAACTAAAATGAAATTTAAAATTACTACCAGCATCTATTTCTTTAATGAATAAAAATTACGTATCAAAACTGTATTTGCATTTGAAGTTGCCAACTTAATCATGGCACATCTCTTACACACATTATGAGATAAGCCTGTTCAAGGACTAGTGTTATTTTTGCTAAAAATACTAGACTGTGACAACATTCCATGAAACACACATAAGGAGAATGAATTAAAGTCACTCCTGTTCTATTAGTGGAACAATCCCTGTTCTATTTTAATCAGAGATTAAACTATGCTGCATTTTTAACACAGGTCGAAGAAAGAGATTCACACGTGCTATACACAAGGACGATTTTAATCCTGCATTTTCCTGCAGTGACATCCACTGCTGCCTCTATATGGATTGCAACTGCATTTGACAAGAACTGTGAACATTAAGAATCTTTACATGAAGTCACATGTGTTGTACAGGCCCACAGACATCTTCCAGCACCAACAGAATACACACATAACACACATCAAATGGTCTCGATGGATAAATTTGCTTCATCATACAATAACCATGTTTAGTAAAATTCACAGTTAATGCAGATTTTTTTTAAATTTACATCTTTACTACATTCTAAGATTTTAATTATTAAAAAAAAACATTCATTCAAGATTGTAAATTTGCATGGCAATCAACAGTAGGTTCTGAATTTCTTAAAGGTGTCTAGAGCAATTAAAATACCATGAGTCTTCTTTTCAATTTGTAGCACCTGACTTAAGACCTTTATAAAAACAAAGTTTAAATTCATTTAGTGCATTCATGAAAATTGTCAGTTTCTCTTGTGAGAAAAACATATTTCAACTGCTATTTCCCAGACGATACATTGAACATGGGTTTATAGTATCTGCAACAGGACAGCAGAACGTTACGCCATCATGTGTAGGCGGAACGGGGACTCTCGGCCTCTGTGAACGGCCTCCCACTCAGGACGATGCGCGATACTCTACCGCATGACGTGCCATCACTTCTTTAACCGCCTCCCAGTTGCTGACTTGCACCATTTGCGATCTCTCTGATATTATGAGTGATGTCGTGATGAACACAAGACTTACATCTTTAGGATAATGTGAGAGGACTGGCTTACTGGGTCCAACAGTGCAGAAGGTGTTAAGGCTTTTAATATACTTCACCACTAACATCCCAAACAGCTTGAACAACTCCTACCAACAGGATGCAGATGCACCCACGAAGTGGGCTTGGTGACAATGAGGCCGTTTCAACCACAGATCTATCAGAGGCTCAAGCATCTGGAGACTAGCACGCCAAAGAAGCAAGGAGATAGTTATTACTGGCGATGAAGCCAAATTAAAATTCTGTAAAACATTATTCAGCTTTAAGTCATGATTTGAGTAATCATGACCATTTAAAAAAATAACACATAAACTTCCCACAAAATCTAGTGTTTTTCCAAAAATAAAAAGTTTAAAAGAGAGAAAGAGAAACGTCAGTACCAAGTGACCAAAAGTTTTTATTTGACTAAATTCTATTTCATGCATCAGCATGACAGTCTCCCCTGTTTATTCGACTTTGGCAATAAAAAAAACAAGCAGCCTTGTACAGAACAGTGAAAATGCCAAGGGCGAGGGTAGTCTACAGTTTGACTGTAGGATAAATATATATTTTTTTCAAAAGGCCACTCCCCCTTTGGCTATATCAACTCTCAGTTCAGACCATTAAATACAGACAAAGTTTCAAAATCACTTCTTCACTTCTCCGAGATCTTCGATGCTATCGTCATCCACCTGTAAAACATGGATAATCACAGGCCATGAGCTGCGGTATTAACTATCACGGAAGCAACCTGCTTTCAGAACTTCTCTGTAGACGGATGTGGTCCACATACGCACCTCTGGCCATTTCTCCTGAATGACATCGATGATGTCGTCCGTAAAGTCTCCCTGAATGATGATCTCGTCCTCCCCTGTCACTGAGGCACCACAGGAGAATTTCTGAGCAAAAAATCTTTGTGCTTCTTTAAGATCAATTTCTGTTATTTTAAGAAAAGAGCAAGACTATAATGAGAACTGTATGTCGAAGACAGTTTTCCATTTTGAAATTTGATCTGCATTTTAAATTCATAAAACAGATGGCATTAATGGGTTTCATATTCCTTTCAGGACAATAGTTACTATCACACTCAGTGGTCTCAAAAATTCAAAGATTCAAGATCCAATAAAACCTAAATCTATAAAAAGAGCATCGCCATTCACTACTCACACCGTAAGACCAAAGTACACCTGGTAACACAATTCCATTACCTATGCACTTCTGGACACAATGTTCTTTTGTTTATCCCTCTTAGAAAAAAACAGTTGACAGCAGAGAAACACCCTAGTGTTTACATGTGGCCCAGTGAGTGCTCTGTAGCCTGTGCTGTCACACGGAGGGACGGTGGTTTTGCCCTGTCACCCAGGCCCACAGTGCAGTCAAGGCCTCCGGGAGCTGACGGGGCTCTGAGGCAAGTCCCTCTGCGACTACCACCTTCCCTCCCCCCGACGACATTCCCGGAGGGACGAGCCGGACCTCGACCCTCTGCCGCCAAGCCTGCAGAGCCAGGGAAGTGGCACTGGTAGGCTTCGAAGAGAGCCCCATCTCGCCCTCCTCATTCTACATAAAATGTGTCCAAGCAGAAATTCTGGAAAGGAAAAAGTTAAACCAGTTCCCTCTGTAAATGATAATAACATTTCCTCAAAATTTGACTTTGAAGCTAAAAAGAGACCTGAGAAATTTTCATGATACCTGATGTTTAAAAAGAGAGAAAAAATACATACATATTTCACATGTTTTAAACATGATTAAGAGTAAACTCACCAAAAGTTGCAAGGCCACACACTCTGGTTACGTATTTCTTCTTTGCTCTGGGAATTTTGGCTATTGTAACCTTTTGTGGTACAGTCTTCTTTTTTTGTTTTATTTGACCCCTTCCACCTTGATATATTAAGAAGAAGCTCAGTATTAATTGTTTCACTTTGAACATAATTAGAGGATACCGTCTTTAAGTTTGTTATTTTGAAAAGGTACCAATTATTAATTTCTAAAGTGTCTTTTTGTAATACAAAATTAGTGAACCCATGTGTGAGTATTCTTTCAATGAATATTTAAGTCAGCCCTGGCTGGTGTGGCTCAGTGGTCTGAGAGGCTGCTTGCGAACCAAAGGGTCACCAGTTCAATCCCAGTCAGGGCACATGCCTGGGTTGTGGGCCAGGTGCCCAGTAGGCGGAGCGTGAAGGCAACCACACATCGATATTTATCTCCCTCTTTCTCCCTCCCTGTCCCTCTCTAAATATAAATAAAATCCTAAAAAAAGAGTATTAAAATTAACAAATAAATATTTAACACATGAGTAACACATGCCAAACACTGACATAAAACTAACAGAATACGGTCCCTGACCCTCCAAGGATTCTCATTTAGTGAAGCAAGACAAAAAAGTTAAATGATTACAGCGATCACAATCTACGATAACGGGACCCAGGAACACAGCTGTGGGGGAGGAGCGGCTTCCTCTGCTTCTGAAGGACAGAGAGGCTTCCTAGCGGAAGCAGCACCTAGGCTCTTACAGAATAAGGGATTATCCAACCTGGAGAAGTTTAAAAAAGGACATTCCAGGAAAACAGAGCAAATTCAGAGATAAGAGCAGGCATCGTGTTTGAGAACTACACCTGTCTTGGTGAAGGACCCATATGGACATGTAGCAGATGAGGCCAGAAAAGCAAGAGATCACAAACCAGTCGTCGAAGGGATAATGCATCAAGCTTTGCTACTTGATTTTACACTGAGGGAGAAGACAGGCCACTGAATGACTACGCAGGAATGAAATAACCAGATTTGTGTTTTATCAAGACCACCCTCCAGTGTGGAGAGTGGGTCTGTGAAGAGTAAGGCTTACAGGCCACTGAGGAGGCACCTGCCTTAGTTCAGGCAAATTGAATCAAAATCTAAACCAAAGCAATGGCAACTACTGGTTCAGAACAGAGAGCGTAAGGAAGAAAGAAAAGTAACAGAATTTAGAGCTAAGAGGCACAACAAGAGAGAACCTCAGACAGGTCTCAGACTTCTAGCTCAGACGACTGGATAAACTGTGCTGCCACTAACCAACCGAGGGAAAACAGAAGGCACAGACTTGGGGTTGAGTGTATTTTGGAAGGGCTGCACTTGAGGTGCTGGCAGGACCATGCACACTTCCCACCTAGAGACCCACGCCAAGACTAGAGATACAGGCTGGGGAATATGAGTGTCGATGGGGGCAGAAGTTACAAGTGTGGAAAGAACACCCAAGGAGAACATGCAGAATGAAAAGGTCAGCGGGTAGAGTCCTGGGAGACACCAACTTCTGAGAGACAGAAGGGAGACGAGAAGTCTGCGGGTTAGACTGGGGAGAAGTCTTCGCTACAGGGTGAGAAAGACTGTCACAGAAACGGAGCAAGTACAACACTTCATGAGGGGAGTGCACAAACGCCCTTATCATTTAGCAATTACCGAGCCTTTGGTGACCCTCGTCAGAGGGGCTCCACTGGCATGAAAGCCAGGTTAGCACAGACTGGGCAGCGAGCAGTGAGCAACAGAACAGTGAACCTCTTCTTGTTAAAGAAGCCTGGCTAGGAAGGGAAGCAGAGGGATAAGGCAAAGAAAGACGTGGGCTCTTGGACATTTTTTTACAAGATGCAAAGTCCTGAAATCCTCAATAAGCTAATTTCAGTCAGAGGGGAGAAGGAAGAAAGAAGAAACAGGCAGGGACAGGACCCAGAGAGGAAGGACTTAGTTCCAGGACAGACAGGCACGCACACCAACAGTAAAGGAGAGAAACCCACTGAGCTGTCAGAAGTCATGAGAAAAACTTTGTATAAAGTTTTTCAATCATCAGCAAGTTGGCTGCTTGCTTTTTATGTGTGCATGGCAAATAAAGTCTGTTTTCTTAGGTCTAATGTACTGGTGAAAAGCCCAAACCCTGCCACCTGCTGGTGCCGGACAGTGCGATCTGCACCCCCCGAGCGGCCCACAGTGGACCTGCAGGAACACGCAGCGGTCACTCACTCTGGAAATGCTTCCGTGTATTACTTCTCCTGGCAGAGGGAGGCGGGGTCATGCACAAGAAATCGTGTATTTAGGTCTCACCTCTCTTTTGTTTTTTCTTCTCTTCCTCTTCCCCCACTGTTCCTTGACCTTCAGTAATTCCAGCTTCTTGTTTGGGTGAGTTTTCTACACGTAAAAACAAAACCCAAAAGCATTAACATCACTTCCTACTAATGCTTAAAAAAAAATCACCTTTGAGCAACCCCATACACAAACAAGTAATTTCATCAACAGTGGAGTGTGACGTTTATAAAGCAAATGACTATATTGCTAGAGTCCTTCCGATCAAATTCTGAAATCCTTGTGTCTGGTGACAGAAGACAAAACAAAGTCTTCGCTATGTGATGACAATTTTTTTCAGCCACGTGAAAGGAGGGTAACATACTCAAGACTCTGCAGCAGTGGATGGCACCTGAACTTGCTGATCTTGTTAACAGGAAGCCTGGTCTGGAATAAGAGATCCCCCCACCCCCGGCTCCTCAGGTCACATCGTGCCCCGGGCCGACCGCAGACTGACCACAACACCGGGCTTGCGGGCTGTCACCCAGCCACCAGCAGTGGCTGTGAAGCTCACCTCCACAAGGGCCTTAAGTGGTTTCAAGGGTGTGCTACCTGGAACAATGTGGAAACCGAAGCAGCAAACAGTGGGATAACACAGGTGCACCTGACAGGCCTTTCCCAGCCCAGGCTCTCCCTCCGCCCCACGCCTGCCTTCATTTCTACCAGTCTCCATGGAGCAAGTTTGCTTCTCCACGCGCTTCCCTACCTCTGCCAACAGCAACTCCAGTCTCGTTGCTTTGGCAAAAACCCCAGATGGCCCCTTTACTCACTCCCCACAGGCAAAGCATCAGAAAATCTTGTCAGCTCTACCTTCAAAATGTATCCAGAGCCTGACCACCCCCCACCCCTCCACCACTGCCATTCTGCTCTGGCTGCCATCCAATCCTGAACGGCTCCTGCAGGAGCCTCCCAGCTGGTGCCCCTGCTTTGTTGCCTGTCTCCTCATCTGTCTATTCAGACACAGCCACAGGGATGCTGCTGAATCAAAGTCAGACCTTCTCTCTCCTCCATTCGAACCCCTCCAACGGCACCTCATCTCACTCAGAGTAAAACGCTCTGCCGCTGAGATGTAGTCCGCCATTGCTTTGCTGACCTCCTCTCGGACACTTCTCCCCTCCTCCAATCAGCTCAAGACGGGAAGGCCGCCCTGCTGCTCCCTGAGTGCGCTGGTACCCGGGGCCTGTGCCCGGCAGTGGCCCCTGCCCGGGGTGGTCTCCGCCGGAGTTCTGAAGTTTCACTCCTGCACTTCCTTCAGGTCTTGCTCAAATGCCATCTTTGCAGCAAAATCTTTCCTGACCACTCCCTAGTATTTCTAATTCCCTCCCCAGTAATTCTTATCTCCTCATTCCCTGCTTGTCACTATTTTAACATAATCCCGTTGTTTGTCTTATTTTGTCTCCCTTCTAGAACATAATGTTCAAACACACCTTTTGCATACTGCTTTATCCTCGGCCTCCGTAACAGTGTACGGCATATGATACACTCACGAGAAATGATTTGTTAAATGAGTGAGTGAAAATACATTTGCCTCTAGATGATTTACCCTTCTTTACATACCCTATCTCAGAGAGAAGACACATGAAGCCCTGTGTGATTTTCGAGAACGAATTTTAACCTAAGAACGTACAATAGTTTTAAAGTTCATAGAAAGAGACTATAATTCTGTAATTACCCTACTAAAGGAAGACTTCCACATCTTTAAAATAATGTCATATGTGCATTTGTTTCAGGCATGTAAGCTTTAATGAAAGAAAGAAAAGTTCATACCTACAGTAAGTTTTGCAAACTCATTCGGAAAATTCTTCTCTAACCACTGCCTACACTTAGCAACATCAGGCATATATTCACAGTACTGGGGGGGAAAGAACAAACTGAGTTATGACAAAATATTTTCAATCATCCAATATATTTTAATTTATAATCACTCCCTATACTTGCTACGTAAAGAATAAAACTAACTACTCCTACCTGCCATGTCATCCACGGAAATCCACATTCAACCAAGAAACACCCTGGCTGAATTTTAAGAAATTAAAAATGAGAAGGAACGAGGCCCTGCCTCACTGCAGTGCTTGATTTCCTCTCCATCAAACAGAAGGGTCACGAGAAAAAGGGGCAAACAGACTAAGAGAAGCGTCTACTTCTTGCTCTGGGTACATAGGTGTCTCATTATTTTCATGACTTGCCCAGAAAGTCTGAGAAGCTTGTTAACAGAAGTCTTACACATAATTCACACTTTCCTCTGCTTGTACTCCCAATTTTGGCAAAGATTACTCTTGTTTTATTGGCTGACTGACTACTCATGAGTTCCATGTAGAAATCCAAACTGGATAGCCGAGTCCAAAAGGTGTACACATGACTCAAAATCTAAAGAAAACAATTTGTAAGACCATAAAAGTATTCTAAACCAAATTTCTCTATAAAAAGACTGAAAACCTACTATCAAATAATGGAATAAAAAATAAGCCCTGGTTGGTGTAGCTCAGTAGATTGAGTGTCAGCCTGCGAACCAAAAAGTTGCTAGTTCGATTCCTGGTCAGGGCACGTGCCTGGGTTGCGAGGCCAGGTCCCCAGTTGGGGGCACTCGAGAGGCAACAGATCAATCAATGTTTGTCTCTCACGTGATGTTTCTCTTCTTCTCTTCCTCCCTCCCTCCCCTCTCTCTAAAAATAAATAAAATCTTAAAAAAAAAAAGAAAATGAAAAATAAGAAGTTCTCAAGCTAGCTACAAAATCAAAGACTTCAAATGCAGAGGTTTAAGAATTTTAGAAGAACTTACCTCTGTTGGTAATGAACACACTGTGGAAACGGAGAGAAGAAAAGATTTAAAAGTTTAAATATATGTATATATGAACATAGACACACAGCACTCATCATAACTTATTTTAAACTTGATAAAATGCCTCATTTCTACTTTTTCCTGTATTTTTTCTGTACTATCTTTCAAATGCTACTCATCATGCCCTACCTTTTTTAAGATAAGTCACATGGTTAATGGGAATATTATCCAGATCGTTTTGATCTAAAGACCGACTCCTTGAGTTGATGAACCATCCAACGACACTGTCTCACATACCTTAAGGTTTCAGCATCACTACTTCAATGGGTCTGAAACCAGCTAAGACAGGACCACTTCCCCTTAAGACAGCACTTGCAGAGAACAAGGTATCTAACCGCTTTGTCAGGGCGGCCACTGCTTTTTACTCACACGAACACACTTACAAACTTCCGCGGCACTCTACCATTTCTTTGCAGTACTCTTTTCCTTTCCTTTTTCACTTTATGCTATGTAAGATCAAGAAACTGTGAGGCTACAAGGAACGCCACTTCCATCTTGTCACTGCACAGCTTACGTAGGCCAAAGGACCAGAGAACTGACATGATTTCCCAGTTTTAACTATAATCCTATTCCTGGGTCGACTGCTTAGTTTGCTGTTATTGTTACGGTGAAGAATGGGGCATTCTGAGATGCGGAAGGGCGAGGAGTGGCATGCCGTCACTAAGAGCGGCAGTGTCCACATGCTGGGCACCTGTTACATCGGGCACTTTGCTGTGCTTTTCACCCATGATTATGTTTAATTGTCATGACCCTACAAGCTAAGAAAGATCGTATCTGTTAGATACAGGTGAAAAAACGAGACTTAGAGTAAATAAGCCTTGTGCCCCCAGTTATCGGAGCAGGATCTGAACCGCGGTCTGTTTCTGAAGCTCACACCCTTCCCCACTGAAGGAGATCACACAACAGCCACAGGCAGCAGCCGCGTGCCAGCCAGACGACAGCAACCTGCTTCACATGTTGTAGATGAAGCCCCATAAAAAAGGCTGAGCAGCTCTTCCGATGACACAGGTCACCACCTGCAGGACCACAGATATGTGGCAGGAGAAAACTGGGTCTAGCATCTCTACCTCAAGTTTACTAAAGCTCTCCCTAGTTAAGCAGAGCTCTACCACCCACACAGTTCAAGGTCAAGTACTAGTAGGTGCAGGTATTCGGCCATACTTGCAGTACAAGTTACAGGTTAAATATCATTACGGCAAATACCAAAGCTATAAAACTTGATACACCATTTCAAATAACACTCGGTTCAGTAAATTCTAACACAATGAAAAAGTCTGGACAATCCTTCTGAGTTCTGCGTTTAAAATTAGCTTCCCTCCACAGATCGCTTACTACTTGTAAATCCGCTGTTTAAGAAAAAGCTCACGCAACCCACTGCCGACCTCACATCACTCAGCAGAGCACCTGACCTTGCATCCCTTGCGTCCCGCTCTAGTCAGAACGCTCGTGTCCCGTAAGAGTTCCTCGTGTCCCTTGAGATCCTTTGCCCAATACCATGGTATCAGGAGGTGGAGCCTTTGGGAGTATTATGCTTCATTTATTCTTCGCAACAGCACTCTAATAAAGTAGTCTCCATTGTTATACATTTTTTAAATGTGGGAACTGGCCAAGGTCACTTGAGGGGCAAATGGCCAAGCCAGGAATCCAACTCAGACTGACCTCAGAGTCAGAAGTCTCAAAACCAAAGTAAGCTGTCTTCCCAGAAATGACCCCCACCCCGCCCTGCTACCCTTGTTTCTCGCTACACCCCACCAGCCCTTGTGCTCCCCTCTTTCCCGAGGACTGTGCCACACCTGCCACCGTACTGTTCTCATGAGCTCCTTTGCCTTTCCCTAAAGTCTACCTATTCCCCACAGTTTCCCACTTCTTTGGAAATTCCCTACTTCCCTCTGAACAAAGGTCCCTCCCTTTCCTGAACTCCTAATTCACAGTTATGGTCAGTATAACATTTAACATTCCCTAAATGCTTTGCCAGAACTGGACCTTAAAGCCCTCAAGGAAAAATTAACATGGTCTCCATCCTGGTGTCTGGAATAGCAAAACAAACTAGGGAGCGAAGTGAAAACAAACTTTTCTCAAAACGCTTAGGAACCTCTGGCTGACAGAAAGCACCACGGTGGGGGGGGAGGGGGGGCAGGGGGCACATCTTCAATGCAGTTGTTCGAAAGCCACCTCAGGAGAGACACAGGCCACTGCAGAGGATGGTTTTCATACACTGCATTTTGCCAATTCTAAGGTTCTTTTTTTGATTTTTATATGGATAATCTTGGAATTATGCTGTGTCAACCTGACCATTTTTTCTGGCTTAGTGGAACCTAAAATAATGGAATATTTTACAAAATATGAAGTCTCCAACTGGATCAAACAGGACACCAGAACAGCTCTTGACTACACTAGTACACTTTTCTGATGGTAATAATAGTAGTAATGACAACAGTGC
>PVKM010011849.1:0-32606 GCA_004027735.1 Carollia perspicillata | reverse complement strand
TAGATGTTCTGGGCAGGATGAAGAAAACCCTACTTCCAGGGGGACAGCTGCTTGCTATCTGCTTATGAGGAATCACTGGAATTTGCCTTTCCTTCTCTGTAGACCCTCTAGAAGGCCAACCATTCCCTCGAGGACGGTAAGACCAGCAGGTGTATGGACCCAGGACGACTCACCAGCCCAACCAGCCACTAACCCAGGAATTCTGGATCCCAGCTTGAAAGTCAAAGAACTGCCAAGGCTGCTCTGGCCGGGTAGCTCAGTTGGTTTGAGCATTGTCTTGGTACACCAAGGCTGCAGGTTCAACCCCCCGGTCAGGGCACATACAAGCAGCAGCAACCGGTGAATGCATAACTAAATGGGACAAAATTGATGTTCCTCTCTTGCCAACCAATAAAAAGAAATGCCAAGGCTCACACCTGACCCGAAAGAGCTCCTTTAAAGTGACCACTGCTGCTTTTCTTTCCCTCCCAACTGGCACTCAGTACAGCCATGATCAAATTCTTGGGGGTCTTTGGGGTTGACCCCATCCTTCATGGTCTCACCCCTCAGGGATAAAGGCCAGGAAGGAGAAAAGTGTGGCAGGGAGAAGGCAGCAAAGAAACTAGTGCCCTGCTAGACTTGAAGGTTTGATTGTCTGTGTGATCAGATCCCCATCAGCAACCAGCCAAGGTGGAGAGGGGCACATGAACACAGTGACCACCTGCAAACAACTGCCTAGCCCAAGTGGACCTATGTATGAGGTCACATTTTAGTGGCGGTGGGAGGGACAGGGTACAGGTGGGGACCCAGCCAGTTCTGAGAGAGCCCAGGTATCAAGTTCAGCCTGAACCTCTGTAGGACTAAATATGCTCAGAAACTCACTCTCTGCTTGTTTTACCAAAGAAAAGCTGCTATGAACTGATTATTTGTCCCCCACATCCCTCCAACCCCAATTCCCAATGCCCAATTTGAGGCAATTAGGTCTACTAAAGCCCTTATAAAAGGAGCCCATCTTGACCTCGGACTTTCCAGGTTCCAGACTGTGAGAAATCATTCTCTGTTGTTTAAACCACACAGCTTACAGTACTTTTGTTACAGCAGCTAGGGCAGACTAAGACAGAAGCCAACCTGGAAATGGACCTGATGCAGTGTGTGCGCCCCTCCTCACAGAAACTGCACAGAAGGGGGACTGGACGGCTTTCAGGACAGCTAACAGTCAAGTGCTCTATTAGCAGCACAAGGGATTCAAATTCACTCAGGATTCAGATTCAGACTGAGTTAGTTCCTAACTCAGCAGGGCACACAGCTGAGAAAAAATGGGGATAAGGCTCTTGGTGCTCACAGCTCTGAGGGCAGAAAGGATATGAATGGTTCCTTGCCCCCAACCCTCAGGTGATGGTCCCACAACACACACAAAAAGCAAGCAGCTTTCAGGAACTGGTATTTATTATCAAAGTCATATTTGATGTCAACAAGATGCCACAACTACAAAAAAAATTGCGCACATTGCAATCTCAATGCAAACAGTCAAATGGAACCCCAGTCATTAAAAAAGTAATTCAAATTACCCCAAAAAGCAACTGAATTTTTTAAACATCTTTATACATCCAGCCAACAAATTAAAATGGTTAACAAGAAAAAAATACAAATTCAGAGGTCTGGTATTGATGTTTAAAAAAGGCAACCACTTAAGCATTTCTATCAATTCGAACATCAATCTCTCGGCCACTCAGCTTCATCCCATTCATCATCCGGCAGGCTCTCTCAGCCACCTCTGGTGACTCAAACTTAACCACACCGCACCCCTTGGACTTCCCATTCTCCATCTTGATGTCAGCATACAGCACGTGGCCTGGGCACAGGGAAGAAAGAAGAGACCACAACTCATCAGAAAAACCAGAGCTCAGCCTCAGTGCTTGGTGCATGAACGCCCAAGAACACACAGTGGCTGGGACCCAGCTACAACAGCTCTCAACCCAATTGCCATTCTTCTGCCAACAGGACAACAATATGACAATCCCCGTTATAAGCCTTCCTGACAAGCTACAAATGCAGGACTTTTACACTCTGAAGAACGACCAACAAAAGGGGGAGGGTTGTGTGAATCCAACTTTATAAAAGCAAATTTTTACAGAGGCTTCATTTTCAATATACCACACCAACACATTTATAAGGCCATCACCAATATGATGGACACTTCTGCACTGTCCAAATATAAGGTGTGTAATAATTAGAAAGCAGTTTCAGATATTCAAGCACTGATTAAGTATCCAGGTACGTGTCAAGCACTGTGGAAACAAGTGCACAAAAAAGCCACAGAAACACAAGGCTTTACTTCACTGACTGCAAGGACATGACAGTGTAGCCAGTGCTAAGGGACTATAACTCTAGAGTATCCTAGATCAACATCCTGGAGGGCTTCTCAGGGAAGAGTTC
Source organism: Carollia perspicillata (assembly GCA_004027735.1). Classification (NCBI taxonomy): domain Eukaryota; kingdom Metazoa; phylum Chordata; class Mammalia; order Chiroptera; family Phyllostomidae; genus Carollia; species Carollia perspicillata. The sequence continues at coordinate 30,191 of PVKM010011849.1, read as the reverse complement.
TGAAATTAAGAGTTAAATTCAAGAGGAAGACTTGCTGATAACAGTTTTCAACAGAACACTTCTGGAGAACAGCACTTGCAACTCAGGGTTCAGAGAAAGGAGAAAGATGAATGTGGATCGAGGGACCGAGGTGTAAAAGGGCCTATGAGTGCGGACTTTTCTCTTGTCCAACAGTCACTTCCAGGTATCTGAGGCTGGGGGGAGTTGCATGATCCAATCTGACTTTTCAGAGTATCTACTACAATGTGGAAACTAACGAGTGGGGAGAGAGGTCAAAAAGGCAGGCTATGTTTCAACAGCTGACCTGAGACAAGAAGCAGGACAAGCAGCGACTGTGGTGAAATCTGAGCCACTACTAAAATAGGAAATGAGAATACCATGGAAGCTTCGATCCAGCAAGCCACCTGGACTCTAGCTTAGGGCTTGGCCTCCATTTGACATGGTTAAAAGAATTAAGTAGTGGGGGTGAGGACTGGGGGTTCACCCAAAGACAACTTAACTCCCTTTCAGCCACAAAGTGAGCCTTCCAGAATGGTTGCCTGCTGTGCCGGAAAACCACAATCATAGACCCTCAGTCTCATACACACACAAGCTACTGTGTACCCAGAGCCTACAAAGCCAGACCATGGGACCTGCTAGGCAAGTGCTCTTTGGGGCACGACCCAAGTAGATACTGTGGTGGACAGTAACCTTGTCTCATTGTCTCAGATGTATTCATTTTATTTAGGTTTGTTATACTTAGTTAGAAGCCATGTGACCTTGGGAATGTGACTTTGCCTGACTCATCTGTTAAATGGGGAAACTCTACTTCCTTTGAAAAACTGTAAAAAGAGAAAAAAGGTTAAGGATGAAATGAGAACACATGTGAAAAGTATCTGACACAGCTCTGGCTCGTGTGGCTCAATGGGTTGGGTGCCAGCCTACAAACCAAAGGGTTGCTGGTTCAATTCCCAGTCAGGGCACATGTCTGGGTTACAGGCCAGGTCCCCAGTAGGGGGCATACAAGAGGCAACCACTCATTGATGTTTCTCTCCCTCTCTTTCTCCCTCCCTTTTCCTCTGAAAATAAATAAAAATTAAAATAAAAAAAATCTGACACGTAACGGGAAACTTGATAACCTGCTTGAATACTTGCATAGGCAGAAAAATGGCAACTCCCATCAGCCCTCTAGAGTAATAATAAGTGGCTAAGACTAGGATGGAAGGTTCACTGTATGACTCAAATGCATTATCAACAAGCTAAGATTTCTGAAGCTACAATATATGGAAGCACCTAGATAGCCTTTCTCAAACACTTACCACATTCATTGAATTTGTCCTTTAGCATCTTCCAAGTAAAATCAAATGGGAGCTAAGGGAAAAACGAAGAGACTGCTGAGTGATTCAACCAAATCCTAATGTATAAACATCATCATTTAACCTAAAGGTGACTTAAAAGGAATTCCTGTGACACACAGAAACTGGCTGACCTTCAAACTGAGATTATCAACAGAACAAAACAAGTTGGTCTGGAATGGGATTCTAAACCAGCATACCAAATTCACTCCCTTGTGGCTTTCTCTGTCCATGGGAGCATCATACAGAGAGCAGAATGTATAGCTGCCTGTGGTTCAGGCCACAGAACCACAGAATAGTAGCTAAGGGCGGTCAATTTGGCATAAATAATTTTTTCCTCTGTATTGCCATGCTAAGATTTAGTGGCTCCTCAAGGCAAGGGATCAATCAAGAAACTAGAGTTCTAGCCCTGGCTGGTGTGGATCAATGGACTGAGTGCCAGCCTGCAAGCCCAAGGATCGCTGGTTCGATTCCTGGTTGGGGGATATGTATGCCTGGGATGCAGGCCAGGTCCCCAGTTGGCAGTGTGCAAGAGATAACCAATCAATGTATCTGAAACACTGATGTTTCTCTTCCTCTCTTTCTCCCTCCCTTCCCCTCTCTATAAAAATAAGATTAAAAAAATCATAAAAAGAAACTAGAGTTCTCGACCCTGGCTGGGTGGCTCTTTGGTTAGAGCATTGTCCCAATACACCAAGGTTGTGGGTTCAAGCACATATAAGAATCAACCAATGAATGTATAAATCAGTGGAACAAATTGATGTTCTATGATTCCCTCCTTCCTCTCTAAAATCAATAAATTAAAAAAAGAGAAACTATTGAGTTCTTTAGCTCACTGTTCCATCTAGCAGTCAGAGAAGCCCAGTGGGTTTACAGAATCTACTATTCTTGCTGCACAGTATTGTTGGCGCTCACATTCCCATATCCTACCAGAACTAAACTTTGGGGAGAATTATAAGGTAGCCCTGCATGCTTACTCAGCTCCTTTTCTGAGGACATGACCTCTGACTATGACCTGCCACCGTTCAAGTACTGCTGACTTCCTATCTCCCCCGCTCCCCTTGTGCATACCACCGACACGTTCTGGAAGATCCACTTACATTTCTCACAAATATCTGGCAGGCCTTCCTGGCCACCCCTGGAGCATGGCCTCCAGCTCCACCAAAGGAACCTGCGAAGCTTCCTCCAAAGTTGCCACGTTCCATCTCAATGGCACGGTCAAAGCTGGCACTGCCGCCGCCACCCATGGCCAGGCCCATGCGCTCAATGCCAGCGCCTAGGGCAGGGCCCATGGCAGGACCCATGCGCTCCAGGCTGTTGGCGCCCATGCGCTCCAGGCCCATGCGCTCCAGACTGTTGGCGCCCATTCGTTCCAGGCCCATGCGCTCCAGGTTGTTGGCGCCCATGCGCTCCAGGCCGGTGGCCATGCGATCCATCACAGGGCCCATGCGCTCCAGGCCAGCCCCCATGCCTGCGGGCACCATGCGCTCCATGCTCAGGCCCATGCGCTCAATGGCAGGGCCCATTCGCTCCACACCAGAGCCCATGCGCTCAATGGTCTGGCCCACACGGTCAATGGGTGCGGCCATGCGCTCAAGGCCAAAGCCCATGCCGGCACCCATGCGCTCCACGCCAGACCCGATGCGCTCCATGGTCTGGCCCATGCGCTCAATGCTGGAGGCCATGTGGTCGAGGCCCAGTGGGCCCATGCGCTCGATGCCGGAGCCCATGCGCTCAACGGAGCCCATGCGGTCCATGACCAGGCCCATGCGCTCGATTTCAGAGCCCACACGATCCATGCCATGGCCCAGGCCTGCGCCCATGCGCTCCATGCCGGCACCCCCAATGCGGTCAATGCCAGGACCCATCCTCTCGATCCCAGGGACACTGCCTCCACCTCCACCTGAAAGAGGGACACACAACATAGACAGATGTAAGAGACTTGTGTCAGGATGATGACCTGGATGCAAAGGCCTGAGCACTTCACAAGCTCACCCACAATTCAGTAGCTAAGTCCCACAATAATTTATCATTTGGACACCCCTCACATGTTGACAACTTTTAGAGCTGGGCAGTGAGTAAGTATGTAATTTTTCCTACTTCTGTGCCATAGCTGAAATTTCCATAATAAAATTTTAAAAAGGAAAAAACCCACCCTGGAGGACTTTGTGCAGACAATGTTGCCCACGTTAATTCAGAAGTGCTGGTACTTGTAACAAACTTTTCGAGACACGGCTCTCAATTCCTGAGAACACTGCAGTTTCCCTACCACCACACATCAGCTAGTCACCACAGGGGGAAGGCTAAGACATGCCACTCTCAGATGGTCACCTGGTGTCATGGATTTTATATGGTGACAATTCAGAATCACTCACCACCTTTTATCCTCTTCCAACTTGTCCCTCTAAGGTGCCCTGCTGGTGGCCAATCTGGCTGCATTTTCTTAGCATCTCCAAGGCATAGAGAAGCTATTATACAGCCATGTAAGCAAGAGGAGGTAAGAAAACAATCACTAACATAGATCCTCTCTATATAAATGAACACAGCCAGCCACTTGCAGGGAACCTTCTCTGTCAGGAAAACCACCAACCGACCTATGTGTAATTTTGCTGGCTCTGGAGGAAAAGCAGCTGATGGCACCACAGAGTGGACTCTGGAAGAGGCCTAGGCTCCATCCCTCATAGCCACAGTTCAGCTGGACACATGCTGGCAAACGAGCAGTGCACAGTGACTCTATGACATTTTCAACTCCGGACAAGGAGGATCTGGGCTCTACCACCAGGGCCACCAGCCACTGCTTTTCCACATGCAGAACCTGTGAGGCCCTCTCACTCAAGCGTCACCTTCATCATTACCACCACCACTGCTGCCACCAGCCTCTGAAAATGGGCTGCTGAGCTGCAGCCCAAACCAAGATGCAAATTAAGAAGAGGAAACTCAGCAGTTTCTGTAACTGATTGTCTAACTGACCAATATTGTGATCTGGCATAAGTTCTTCCCCTTCTCCATACCTTTTTACCTTAGGTGAGTAAAAGAACACCAAGTGGCAAAATATACACACAATTTTAAGAATATTAGACTTTCGGAGCAGAGATTTCTCAGAAACTGCAAAAAAGGTAAAAAACTTAGAGAGGGGAGGTCGCATGCCCAAGAGCATCATATATAAGGCTGACCCCTCCCACTCAAGACACCAACAGCAGCAGAGAAACTAGGAAGAAATGGTGCCCACATGGAAACATCAGCCCACCACAGAAGGTACCAGCGACTTGAGTCACCAAGGAAATGCCAAGATGCTCAGGGCCATGAGGATAAATCAGGCTGAAAAAAGTAAATTTCGTTTTAAGTACTCACTTTAAAAAGTGTATTAATGGAAAGATATATTCCAAAATGTTTAGGCATTCATCGCTGGGTAGTAAAATTTCAGGTATCTACTTTCTTCATAATTTTCTGAGTTTTTTTATGAGTACATGTATATATATTTTAGTAAGCATTTTTGGTATCAGGTGGCATATTTTTATAACCAGGCAAAACATTTACTTTTAGGCATTTACAATTTTATAGTATTGAAAACAAAACCCCAAATTATGTGAAAACATTATAATAATGACAATGGCTAACAGGTCACAGAGCACTTAGATAAATACATTTTTATATGTATTAACTCATTTACTCTTCACAACAACCCTATGGAGGCAGTAAGTACTATTAGATCCACATTTTGCAGTATAAAAATCAGAGAGGTTCAGTAACTTGCCAACTGTCACACAGCCAGGCATTAATTGGTTCCCACCCCAAGCAGTCTATTTTAGAGCCCATGCTTTTCACCACTACACTTTACTATCCTTGGTAACAACAGCCTATTCTAAAAATCAAAACAGCAAAACTAAGCGTTTCCTACCTCCTCCCTGCTTTGCAATGATCTCTCCTCTCTTCAGTGCATTACTTAGGATTTCTAAGGAAATCAGGAAGAAAAAATAATTAGCCAAATTTCTCTATGGTAATAAAAATTTGTTTATTACAGATTCAGAGGAATACTACTAAGAAATTTAAAAAGGAAAAGGGTGGGGGTTTGAGAAATACACACACAGACAAGACAATTTTACTGGAAAACTGGAGAATCCTTGATGGGTCATGATGTGAGGAGCCCTTATAGCTCCAGAGTCTGAGGCCCAGTTGGTAGGGGCATCTGGGAATGCGCCCAGCAGAGCTAGGAGCCAGTATATACCATGAAGTGAATTTGGAAAGTCAGAGCAAGAATGGGGCTAGTGGCAATTTTTCTAAAAGCTGGTCCAGACCCTCAGTACTGAAAGACTAAAGCCTGCACTCACTCACCCATCCAGATCCAACCAACACTTCACTGTTAACAGACTAAAACTGTAGCTACACTTATAGCCCCAAACACTGCAAACCACCAGCATGCAGTACTGGAAATGTGACCTAGTTAACAAGTCGTGCACAGCTTCAGCAAGCTGAGCCCACTGGCCCTGAGAAGGAGCTGGGTGTGATGGTGACTAAGAGACAAACAAAGCCTCAGGAAAATAAAAACCCCAACACACTCAGCCATCCAAGACAGAAAACACAGCTGCTTGCTTGCCAACAGTTCATCCAAAACTCTTTAATGTTCGTAAAATGCTATCATTAGTGATAACTTTTAAAAGTTTCTTCTCAGTCTTTCATTATGTATAAGAAACTTGCATTGTGCCACCCCCAAACTGGTTTTGGAAGTGTGCTCACTAACACAGGCAATACCTACAGATCACATCAAGTATTATGATCATGACCACAAAGTGATTAAAACCTACCACATAGCTGTTTCTAGTAATGCAACTACCTGCTAAAGGTAGGAGGTAATAAAGTACACCAAGAAATAATAGACCATCATCCAGCCTGCAGAAGAGTACAAGGCTTATTCTACTGTGAAGCAGAATGATCCTGCTCCGCAGGCCCAGGCCTAGTGTTACTTCCCTAGAACAGTACTTAGATCAAACCATTCCCTGCAAAAACTTCACAATGGTTCCACCACTGATTTAAAGAGAAAAGGCCAAATTCTTTCCATGGGCATTCACTCACAACCTTCCCTGCTCTGACTCCCAATTTGAATCTGTTCTTCCTGTCCCAGGCAGACCCTCGCCTCCAAGCCTCTGCAACCAACCAACCCTGTCTGCCAGCACACCCTGTACCTATGCTGAACTTCTGACTTAAACCACATCTGCTCAGATCCAGGGCTTTTTGCGCAGTGTGCATTTATTAGCCTTCAAAGACAGTGCTTTTACAGATTTGAACAGCAAGAAAACCATTACCTTTGTGTGGTATTTACATGACAGCCAAGGGCCTAGGGAATCAACACCTCCACCAGCTCCCTTACTAGGCCACTTGGATGTAATGACCTCCAGTGCTAACCTGAGCCACCCTTAGCATTGTTTCCTCAGCTGCACCATGTCCCTCAAGGTGAAGGACCACATATCTATCAATATTTCCTGCAGCACCAAGACAGATCTACTGCCTTGACAGGAGAAAAGGGATACTGAGTAGGGAGCCTCCAACAGAAAGGAGCACCAAAATGATTCAACTGTCAAAAAAACCTGACAAATATTTTACTTGGTACAAAGACCTCTTTACTAACTTGGGTCTGATGACGAAGTAGCAGCAGGGAATTCCAGAATGAACCCCCTTGGGTTCTTGCCCATGGTCATTTTGGGAGGCTTTATGACAGATGACAGGCTTGATCAGACAGAAGGTGCCAAATAGCAGGAGAGAACGAGGCTTGCAGATGACATTTTTACCCAGGTCAGGACAGAAAGAGTTTCCTGTTGCCACCTGAAGTAGCCTCACCAGCTCCACTGTGCCACTCGCTGCAGGAACTAGGAGGGGGCCAACAGCGTCATCACAGAGAGGCACCACAGAGCAACAAAGGATTAAGGGCTTAGGGCAGAAAAAAAGCCTCCATGGGAGCAGGGTCATGTGCCACCTTGTTCTCACCATAGCTGGTCACAAATTGGTATTTGCAGCCAAATGACAATAATTTTAAAAGATTTTAAAACAAATGCTCTACCATTCCAAACACAAAAACAAAACCAGCCATGGCAATAAGAAACTTTTAACTGACCTAGTCACATAGGGATTATGAACTCACTCCCAAATTCTAAAGCTTTGGAATAATTGAATAACTGAGAATGAAGGTCATATTGAGCAAGTGCAGGGGTGTGTGTGTGTGTGTGTGTGTGTGTGTGTGTGTGTGAGAGAGAGAGAGAGAGAGAGAGAGAGAATCTTCACTACCAGTCTAGTAAAATGTGAGGAAGTCATTCAAGTTACCTAACCATAGTCAGGAAAAAGGTGAAACAGGTGAAACAGAAGTGTCCATCAAAGTGCCCTGGTCAGGTAGCTCAGTTGGTTAGAGCATTGTCCCAATATGCCAAGGTAGCAGGTTCAATCCCTGGGCAGGGAACACACAGGAATCAACCAGTGATTGTATCAATAACTGAACAACAAATCAACATCTCTCTCTCCAAAAATAAATAAATAAAAATTGAAAACGAAACAAAAAAGTATGTACTCTGAGGGAGTAGTTTCTGATCTTTGTGAAGAACACAAATAAGATGGGGGTCCCAGAGATAATGTTCAGAATTAAGAATCCTGATTCACCCTGGCTGGCATGGCTCAGTGGATTGCGTGCTGGCCTGTGAACCAAAAGGACACCGGTTTGATTCCCAGTCAGGGCACGTGTCTGGACTGCAGGCCAGGTCCCCAGTTGGGGGCAAGGGAAAGGCAATTGATTGATATTTCTCTCACACATTGATGTTTCTCTCCCTTTCTCCCTCCCTTCATCTCTCTCTAAAAATAAATAAATAAAATATTTTTAAAACCTGTCTCACCAATGAGCTGAATGACAACTCTTTCTATGGCCTCCATATGTTCTAAAACAGCTCAGCTTATACAAACTAGACCGAAAAAGATTCAAGATCTTCATACCTGGCCCATAATGTCTCATAAAGACAGAGGCTGAGCACTCTGGGGCTGTAACATAGCAGCTTCTTATCTGCTCTGTACAGTGAGAAACAGGTGAAAATGGAGGACAGGGGAAGGGGGCAGGGGGAAATCAATGCTCTAAATTACCTTTGTGAGAAAAACTTCTGAGCCCAGGAATCTCCTTGCAAAACACTAATGAAGGAGAATTAAGCAGACAGTCTCAGAAAAACCTAAACTCAAAACAGGGGACGATGCCTGTGTAAAGAAAACTGCTTTGCACCCTAACAAAAACAAGAGTTTCTCTGCATGTCAACCAGCCAATACTCCACACCCTCCAATGTCAGAACACTTCTCTGGTTCACCAATCTCTTTCAAAAGCACACCATGCAGTCTGTGTTGACTGGAACAGCACCCTGGACTAAGGAGACCCACACCCCACTTTGGCAGGGTCTTGACAATCTCCACCAGAACTAGAGAGCCAGTTACATAAGTGCAGCAGTTTCAACTCCCCCGGCCAGCAAACAGCTCATACCAATGTGGACCAAGAAGCCACCTGCAAAGACTAAAGTAGTGCTATAGATAGCAATAAAAAATTCAAGGACTAGAAGTTTTTATCTAGGTCTACAAAACACACAATTTTAAAAAAGGCTAAGGAATACCAGCAGACTTTACCTTTAAAAAAAACAACCACCCTCCAACATCAGGGTGCACCTGCACCCCCAGGGGGTGGACGCTGCCAGCACAGGGCCCAGGGGGCCTTCTTACCCATTCCTCTGCCAAGGGGCTCTCCAAAGCTTCGAGACATTCCCATCTCCTTTCTGGCAAAGGCTCTCTCAAATCCTCCACCCATGCCACGCTCCAGCTCTGTGGAAAAAAATATTACCCTAGGCCTTTCCAGGAATACCATTGTATTTTACACATTAACAAAACAAAAACCTTGCCCTGGCTGGTGTAGCTCAGTGGATTGAGCATGGGCCTGTGAACCAAGGGATTGTGGTTCGATTCCCAGTCAGGGCACATGTCTGGGTTGCAGGCCAGTTCCCAGCAGGGGATGCACAAGAGGCAACCATACATTGATATTTCTCTCCTTCTCTACTTCCCTTCCCCTCTAAAGATAAATACATAAAATCTTTAAAAAAACAACACCACCAAAAAACTTATAGATACACATGGCAGCCACCACCAAATCAGCATACTTAGCTTTTCTATAGGAAACCAACATTCACCCTTTATTCCTTAAAAAAAATAAAAAAATAAAAAAATAAAAAAAGAATCACTTCAACCAAAGCCCTGAAAACCTACCTTAGTCCACGAAAGAGGACTAATTCACAACTCCCGTTACAGCTATACACTGGGCGCATTGAGTACCCGCTACTGCAGTAACTGGCAGGGGGGAGGGGAGGGGGCCCACAGAGCATGTTGGGTCAAAGGCCACCCGCAGGGACAGCCTCCTTATGTTCCAGTAGTAGCAGGTACATGTCTGGGGCTCTTGCCACATGCCTCACCATTTCATGGAATCCTTACAACCAGCCCACATACCTATATTACCCTCCACCACCACTGCCCCTTTTTGAAGAAACGGAGGTTCAAATGACTTCATAACTTGACCAAGGTCAACATGCTCAGTAAGAAGCAAAGCGAAGGTTGAAACCTAACCTCATGTAAAAGCCTATGCTGTAATATGCAAACACCGCTATTTGAATATATATATATATGCGCGTGCGCACACGAACACACCCCTGCCCCCAATATAACAGGACTTCTCTACCAACAACTGGAATGGATACGCTGACAGCAGGAACATTTATTTTTTACAATGTTTTTTAAAAACAAAGGTCTCACTGCCTCAAACTCCACCCTCTCTGAGACCAGAAACCAATGTTCCTGGGAACTGCTGTCAGCGTGGACACTGAGCTAGTTGTACACTCTAAAGGAGCGTAAGGACAGTTCTCTGACACAGGGTCACTGTATCAGCAAGAATAGCGGCCCTGCTTCTAGACGTCTTCACTGGTGTTTTAAAGATTTTATTTACTTTTAGAGAGAGGAGAAAAGAAGGAGAAAGACAGGGAGAGAAACACTGATCAGCTGCCTTTCGCACACCCTCAACCAGGGACCTGGCTCACAAGTCAGGCATGTGCCCTGACAGAGAATAGAACCAGTGACCTTTGGTCTGAAGACGATGCACCACCCGCTGAGCCACACCAGTCAGGGTTTCACTTGTGTTTTAAAACAACAACACAAAACTTTTGACCGTAACCATAAACTTCAGGCAATAAAAAAACAAAAAATACAAAAATATAAATAACGGTCTTCGCTTCTGTGAGAAAAGCCCTGCCACAGATGTTGCCTGCTTGAGAAAGCCTTTCATGACTCCTATCACTGGCTACTTAGCTTCATACAAATTCAGCTAAAGCAAGATTTAAAATGCATATCACAACCTTTTTCTCCTCATGCTGAGAGGTCCTTGAAAAATTATTTTTTAACCCTCACCAAAGAGTGTATTTTATCTATTTTGAGAGAGAGAGGAACGGGGGAGGAGAAACATCGAACTGAGAGAAGCATCAATCGGTTTTGCCGTCACATGTGCCCCAACCAGGGATGTTCACCTGCAACCTTTTTGGTATATGGGATGACACTACAACCAGTTGAACAACCTGGCCAGGGCTAAAAAAATCTAGTTCACTAATCCTGCTTCTTAGAACTATCAGGTAAACAAGTGCTATATAATGAACACCTTTTATTGCATAACAACAACAAAAAATGGTTATATCCCTATGTTTTCAATGAACAAGTCTATTAGGGCTATGGAAGGAGGCTAGCTAGCATTAATAACAAAAGAGACTAACATTAAGTAAGGAGATGCAGCAGATTTTGGCAATGATGGACTCTATATTCATAGTCTGAATCAATCCAAGTACTGTACTTTTTGGACCATAAGACGCACCTAGTTCTAGAGGAAAATAGAAAAAAGTTTTGAAGAAAAAAAAAAGTGATAAAATATTTAATAACGTAATATTTCGCCAATGTAAATGTAAACAGAACTCAACAGCAGCATTAACAATCATTATTCCTCCCAAATAAGGGGGGAGGTGTGTATCTTATAGCCTGAAAAATACGGTAGGTAGCTTGTGCAAGCCTATGTCTAGTGGGCAGAAAAGAATCCCCACGGTGGTACTGTAACAGATGGAGCTCTGCAGGACTCCTTTAACCCTTTATCACAAGCCCATGAAAAAGGCAGCACCCACCCCTTTTCAGATAAGAAAGTCGCATGCAGGCATTTAGGTACTGCCAAAGGCCTCAGAACACATCTTCTCAACTGTCAACAGACCTTAAAGAATTCAGGAAACCCTGTGTGAACTCCAAAGTACTCCAAAGAGAGGAGAGTTCTTATTTCACCGCAAAATACTGCATCGGTTATTATTTGATATGAGAAAATACTCATTAATTTTTTTACATCCACTCTATCAAGATTGACATCTCTTGTCTAATTTGCTCCAAGAATCTTATTAAGTTCTAATTAGTCTAACGTTGTCAGCACCTGTGACTATAATATATGTATTATGGTCATCAACTAAACATTAAATTAAACCTGAAACAGCTTCAACATCTTCCAGTGATTAAAACTTTCCTTGCCCTGGCTGCGTAGCTCAGCTGGTTAGAGCATCATCCCGATGCACCAAGGCTGTGGGTTCAATCCCTGATCAGGGCACATACAAGAATCAACTAATGAATGCATCAATAAGTGGAACAAACAAACATGTCCCCCAATCCCATCCTCTCTCTCTCAAATTAAAAAAAAAAAAGGAAGAAAAGAAAAAAAGAATATTCCTTGGACCCTGCACTCAAGGGCTCTAGAGTGGATCCCGTCCAACCAATATCTCAGAACATCTCAGAACACAACCTAAGACACATGCTCCACTGTGACTCTCCATGAGAATCAGCACTTTAAATCTTCGATCACCAGGCCCAGAACTGTAACTTCTTCATTCCAGTTGCCAGGTCACCCAGACTTTGTCCACATGGCTCAGCACAGCTCCCACTCCATTTCCATCTACTTCTAAACCACATCTGTCTACTCAAAGTAACCACCCAAATCCCATTTCTAATGACTCATCTGTTTTGAGTAAATACTTTATCAAGCCAGACTTCTTCAGCTCTCATTTTTATTAAAAATCCAATGAGCACACAAACCACAGACAACGCTGAGAGCACAGTGGGCACACAGACCTTTGTCCCTTCATTCCTAAGTCATGATGAGGACCTTCCTACACTTTTCTCCATCATCTAAAACAAGGTACCTCATGAAGAACAGTTTATTCATCCAGAATATCTTTTTCCAGCTGACAGTTAATGTCCATCCTATTAAGGTATGCTTGCTCTATCTCCACATTACTATCTCCACATTATCCATTACTACAGACCAGCAAAGAAAGGTTTAACCCCAAATCTTCAATGACTTCCCATTCCAAAGATGTTATGTATATAAAGTAAGCAGTATTCCCACAGGTGGAGCCAGAGTCCACCACACCCAAAGGATTTTAGAAAGACGGACTACAGGTTTCTCAGGACACACTCAACAGCTCTGCTGGTGAGGGAGGCTGACGCCAGTGCTAGGGACAATTCTAAAAGGCAGGAACAAAGCATATTAAGAGCCAGACTCTGGAGCTAGACAGCCCGGGTCAATATCCCAACATTATAAGCCATGTGACCTTAGGCAAGTCACTCTGGGCCTCAGTTTCTGATGAAATGGGGATAACAGTACCTACACATCATGTGGTTCTTGCAAGGATTAAATGAAAACATACTGTTTTTATAATTAATATTATCATTATATTTGTTACGAGGTTGGAAGGGTAGTAAGATTTAAATGATAACACGCAAAAGTCTGCATTACACAGAAACTAAATGAATGCCTCTGCTCACAACAGTCATCAGAGTAGATGATCAAGTATCCATCAGTCCAGCACTCCAGGGGAGACATAAATATCAAAATGGCCAAAGAAACTAATCCCTTACACTTGGAGACCATTTTAAAGTATGCAAAACATAAATACATGGGTCTATACAATGTTTCCTAGTGTAACAGGCAATAAGAATGTTTTAAAATTTTATTGGACAATTACTAGGGAAGATTCAGAACACATTATCTCAGGAGTTTAGTGACTAAGAGAATAAACACTCACCTACCATTAAGTATAGCTTCTGAAATACAAACTTACAATTTTACTGATATTTAAGGTAATTTTAAGACATTTGATTCAGTAAAAATTGGAAGGGGAGAATCCTTTATTTAAAATAGGTCTGCTGCCTAAAAGGTCACCCAAGAGCCAACAGCCAGCACAAGGTAAGAGCAAGCAAGAAGGCAACACTTGTCTTACCGTTTATTCTGCCCATGTTCATCCCAGATCCAAATCGACCCATGTTTTCCATACCACCACCAAAGGGCCCCTCCATGCCTGAAAGAGAATTTGCATTTCAGCACCTCCCCTAAGAGACTACTTACACTGATCAGGAAAAAACTGCTTTCACAAGTTTCATCTTGGACATTTTCTATTTTCTGCCAGAAACTTACCAAAGTATAAGGGCGGGGATGGGGGGGAGGGGTGGCAGGGGGAGACAACAACAAAAAATGCTACTGCCCTCAAAAAAGTTGATCTGGTCTGATCCACCCCCTCCAGGAATAGACAAACAAAAGAGGCCCAGAGAGATGAAGTGATTTGCCCAAGGTCACAGAGCCGGTAAGTGAGAAAGCCAGGCCCAAAAGCCAAGATACCCAACTGGAAGGATCAACAGGTGAAAGTAATTTCAAGCCTAAAACTTTTTGGAAACCAAAGTGAGAATTTCATGCAGAGGTTCAGAGGAAAGAAAGAGGGAGGAAAAGAGAGAAAACCATACCTAAAAGCAATTACATTTGTACTTCATTTTAAAATTCTTACCTCCCATTTTATTTATTCCAAATCCTATGCCTTCCATTCCCATTCCTTAAAAAGAAAAAGTCAATGCAAACTAAAATTACGTCAAAGCAGTAACATTTTGAACTTAAAAAACACAAGAAATTCTAAACCAGCAGATGTATAAAATATCCCTGTTACTAATGTATTTTAATTGTCAAGAAAATGGGTAGAGTCCTACCATATTGACTGTGTCAAACAATCACATTCCAGGAAAACTATTCAAGCCTTTAACAGAATAATTAATTATACTTTATGACTCAAAATTCTGTAGGGTCCACACAGTTTAATTAAATGACCAAGCAGAGAGTTTTTAACACAAAATCTAATTATCAGGTACAGACTAGGGAACATTCACTAGAAGCTTATTTTAGGAAGAAGTCAATTTAAAATCCCTTTGAAAGCTAAAAATTCTCTAAGTAAAAAGCAGTTGTAAAAACACTGAGGCTTCCTTCCCCAACCCCAGCCTTCCTCTTAAATGCTAGGCAGGAGGGTGTGCTGGTTGAGAGTAGCAGAGCCATCTGAGATGATGGCCCAGGCCGCTGGGGTCAGCTCCAGAGTTTAAGCTGAGAGGAAGACAAGCAATATACAGAACTGACAGTAGCAGGGTAGAAGGGTCCCCACCTTGCAATTCAAAGGATTTCAAGAAAGATCTAAGTCTGAAATCATAAAAATAAAATATTTCTTTGTTTCACAGGCCCGCACCTCAATCCACTGAGCTACACCAGCCAGGGCAAATATTTCTTAATAGTATAGAAACACCTCATTGCAAAGAAATGCAAATGCTAAACAGCAAAGTTTAAAGTTTATTCTGCATTTCCAAGCTTTCATTCATTAGCTATTTATTATCTTCTTGAACACCACTGTGCATCACATGTCCAGTGGCCTCCAACAGCTATGCTGCCATGCAATGAGCCCCTCACCATGGGTGAGCCCCCACAATAGATGCTGTAGGCATCCATTAATGCCCCTACCTCTAGAAGCTGTGTCAACACCAAGGCCTGAGCCCACGGGAGTCTGGGTAATAGACTACAGTGCTGTGGTCCCATGGCTGGAGACCTACAGTCTTTGTCACTAACTGATAGTGTGACCTTGAGCAAGACCAACTCTCTGGCTTGCCTCCTTTCATCAAGTGGTTTAACTATCTTCACTCAGGTCAGGCAAGGATAAAATGCTACAGTATGATGGCTTTATAAAGAAACTTGAACTTAGAAAAGATACATAATACTGCCTTTATCAAAATGAATCAGAGATAAGGAGGGCATTTTTGTCCCAATTAAATCTTTATTCCTTTTGAATTACTCAATGTCCAATTATCCCAATAATTAATAATTTTAACTATGTAATAACTTTTAACTTCCCCACAAATCCTCAACCAAGGCAACATTGTAATTCTCACCTGCAGGTCCTATGTTTCCCATGCCAATGCCTTTATTCAGGTGATTGGCATCGATAGGCTGCCCTCCTGGTCCTAACCCCATTCCAATACCACCAAGTCCATCTGAAGGAAAACAGAAAGTCAAAAGTGTAGATTCCACTAACTTAGAATAAACCATGACCCTCGAAGGCAAAGAGCCACAGCCACCATGCTCCATTCCCACCCCACCCCGCCCCCCAACACCACCAAACCCAGGGTCTAATTCGTAACTCAACACTGGTACATTTAGGAGTTCTCCTTTTCAAGGCATAACCTTTTATATGCAATTTCAGATTAGACTTTATTGTATGTATATACAAGGGCAACTAAAAATCAGTTCACTTGCAAATTACAGAGAATTACAAACAACTCACACAAATATGCCCACCTCTACCTCCCAGCCTGGTAGCCGAAGTACTTCTCCCATGAAAAATCAGTGTTATAAGCCAGCCAATTAACTACTGGGCATAATGTATGCTGACTCTGCTGCAGGTGCTTTTAATAACAATGAAGTTAGTGGATTTACAGAAGCCCACCCTCAACTCCATGCTCCACAAACAGGGACCCAAGGATACAGACTGGCCTCAAAATAGCCATGGCCTGAGATACTGTAAGACATTTGCAAAGCTCTAGTCTGAGGCCTAAACCAAGACCAGGCAAGTGGTTTTTAAATGGAAAAAAAAAAATTCATTAGAAGGGGAGGTGGGGGGAGACAGAAAAAGGTATGGGGGCATTCAAGGATGATGGGAGGAGACTTGATGTGCAGTGAACACATAGTCAATATACAGATGATGTATTAAGAATTGTATACCTGAGACCTGTATAATTTTATTAACCAATGTAACCCCAATAAAGTCAATTAAAAAAAAATTTGAGTATGGGTGTTTAATCTGATTAATGGCCATTTTTAAATTGCACAGAAACAGCAGCAAGAAATCACCAAGGTTACTAACTCCCCAAAGCACCTTTCAAGACAACCCTCTGAAATGTGCTCAGAGACCAAAAGCCATACATAATGGTCTCCCTGGGGCCCAGTGTGTGCCTGCCAAAGTTGCCAAGCAGCACCCAGCCCCTGAAGGTCAACAAGAGCCATCACCCTGAACCTGGATAATCACTGCAAGTGACCACACTGATTATGACCAAAAAATGTAGTCCTTCAACAAACAATTGTTAACTTTCAACAGATAAGCCATCTCCTACTCTTCAAGACATCAACATCTACTTCTATTATGCTTCTATCCTAAACTGCAAAGGCACTCAAGAGCTAGTGTTCTAGTCTCTGAGGGTCCCAAACTTAACGTACTGCTCCCAGACTGGAGGCACTGACAACAGCCCGGCCCCACAGCCTTACCTAGTGGGAAGTCTGCCCTAACACAGCAACAAGCAGGTTCCAAGCCCCACCTACCCACCCCCCATCCTTCCCGCCATCTTTCTCCCACATGCTAGCCTGGCCTGCACTGGTAATTTGCCCAACCTTCATGCTACAACAGGGTCTCACTCCCACTGTGGTCTGTGTGCGGGCTCAGCTCACCCGTTGGCTTGTCAGATGGAGAGCCCAGGGCTTCAATTAATGTGTGCCCCTTTCCATCTCTGTGAAGACCTGCCGACTAGCCTTCCCAGTCGCAGCACAGGTTTTGACTGGATGTTGCAAATAACCCTATATAAAAATTTTGATTGCTGCACTTCACATACCGTAAGATTCACTGATTCAAAGCGTAAGCTCAGTAATTTTTAGCATATTCCGAGTTAGGAAATTACCACCACCATCTAATTCTAAACATTTTCATCACTCCAAAAAGAAAACCCATTTCTATCAGCAGTCACTCTCCACTAACTCCTCTCCCCAGCCCTGGGCAACCATTAATATACTTTTTTGCCTACAGATTCACCTGTTCTAGGTGTTTCCTATAGATGGAATCAACTCTCATCCATGCTATAATACGTATCAGCACTTCATTCCTTTTTATGGCTGAGTAATGTTTCATTGTGTAGGTTTACCACATTGGACTTACCCACTCATCAGCTGAAATCATGCTACTACCAACATCCATGTATGAGTTTCTGTGTGGAAGTAAGTTTTTAGATCTCCTAGAGTGTATTTAGGAATGGAACTGCTAGGCCATATGATGATAACAAGTCTTTCTGAACCCAAGTGCAGCGTAGCTTGAATTCCCTTTGCAGTTTTGGGTTCTTCATTCCCACCAAGACACTTTTCTACATTCTCTAAATCCTGGGCAGCCAGCCTGCCTCACCACCAAGTAATCCTAACAATACTTGCTAAATTGTAAATCTCTGCTCATTTTTCACCCTGAGAAAAATTTATATAAGAAAAACCCTTTTGAACTTTTCCCTCAAGAATGGTCAAACAGGTCAAAACAAGGAAAACGCAGTTCTGGCCAAGATGAAGGCATAGGTAGAAACCCTTCGCTTCCTCGCACAACCAAAAGGAAGATAACAACCAAATCAATAAACAACCAAAAGTGCCAGAAAATCAAACTGCATGAAACTGACAACCAAGGAATTAAAGAAAAAATCAACCAGAACAACCAGACCAGTAAGGCAGACTGTGCAGGCCAACTCAGAAAAACCACAGTGAGGCGGCTGACTGCAGAGCTGGGCAAAGCTGTGCAGGAGGGACTGACTTAAGAGGAGACTCAGAGCTGACTATGGGCTATGGCTGGAGAGGCCTCGGTGGGAGATACTTCCAGTCGGACAGGAGAGTCTGTTGGAAAGTGTGCTAGAGACGGGCAGGCAAGTTGCACTGTTCCCTCTCTGGCCCCTCCCCCACAGGCAGCACAGCAGAGCAGCAAGGAGGTTTGCCCTGCTGAGGTGAATACCTAAGGCCCCACCCTCTTACAACCTATTAGCTCCAAGACAAAGTACGGCCCAAATGAAAAAACACAGCAAAACCTCAGAAAGAGAACTAATTAAGGAGGAGATTGCCAACCTATCTGATGGAGAATTTAAAGCCCTGGTAATCAAAATGCTCACAGATCTTATTGAGCTTGGTCAAAAGATAAAAGAACAAATGAAAGATATCCAAAATGAAATAAAGCAAAATATTCAGGGAACCAACAGTGACAAAAAGGAAACCAGGATTCAAAGCAACAATTTGGAACAAAAGAAATAAACATCCAACTGGATCAGAATGAAGAAACAAGAATCCAAAAAAATGAAGAGAGACTGAGGATTCTCTGGGACAACCTGAAATGTTCCAATATCCCAATTATAGGGGTGCCAGAATAAAAGGAAAAGCAAGAAATTGAAACTTATTTGAAAACATAATGAAGGAGAACTTCTCTAATCTGGCAAAGGAAATAGACTTCCAGAAGTCCAGGAAGCTCAGAAAGTCCCAAAGAAGTTGGACACAAGGAAGGACACGCCAAGGCACCTCATAATTACATTACCCATGATTAAAGATAAGGAAAGAATCCTAAAAGCAGCAAGAGAAATGGAGACAGTTTTATCTACAAAGGGGTTCCCCTAAGACTATCAGCTGATTTCTTAAAAGAAACCTTGCAGGCAAGAAGGGGCTGGGAAGAAGTATTTGAAGTCATGTAGGGCAAGAAACTACATCCAAGATTACTCTATCCAGCAAAGCTTTCATTTAGAATGGAAGAGCAGATAAAGTGCTTCCCAGATAAGGTCAATTAAAGGAGTTCATCATCACCAAGCCCTTATTATAGGAAACGTTAAAGGGACTTATCTAAGAAAAAGATAAAGAATATGTACAATAAAATGACAACAAACTCACAACTATCAACAAATGA
Source organism: Carollia perspicillata (assembly GCA_004027735.1). Classification (NCBI taxonomy): domain Eukaryota; kingdom Metazoa; phylum Chordata; class Mammalia; order Chiroptera; family Phyllostomidae; genus Carollia; species Carollia perspicillata. The sequence goes on along the minus strand of PVKM010011849.1, from coordinate 10,753 downwards.
ACCTAAAAGAAAAGAAAAACAATGAACACAAAAACTAAGCAAACAACCAGAACTGAAACAGAATCAGAGAAATGGACATCACACAGAGGGAGTTCAGTGGGGAGGAGGAAGGGAGGAATAGGGGGAAAGGGTACAGGGAAGAAGCAGCATAATTAGTAGGCATAAAATAGATGGGGAGAGCTAAAAAATGGTACAGGAAACAGAGGACTCAAAGAACTTATATGTACAACCCCTGGACATGAACCAAGGGGAGGGATGCTGGAGGGTTGGGGGGCAGGGCAGAGGAGGGATTGGGGAAACTGTAATAGCATAATCAATAAAAAATACTTCAAAACAAAAAGAATCGTCAAGCGTACTACAGAATAACATGGCACAGGTTCAAGAGTAATTGCAGTTTTCTGGTTAGTATAACTCAAATTCTAAATCTCAGCCATAATAATTGAGACACTTACGGGGAAGTTGTTGTGGACGCTCAGGAGGGAAAAAATCTCCCTTTGGTAAGGCCCTCTCATCCTGAAAGAAAGAGAAGACTGTTTGCAACAGCAAAAGACAGAAGTGACACCCATCAACAGAGGACTTGGTTTGAAAAATTATGATACCCTCTCGCCATGGAATACCATGCAAGTATCAAAAGAAATGTGGGCAATTTCTTGGAAGCTTTTGTGTAAAGTGAAAGGATTAAAATATATACTAATGTATATACTGTGGGGGATAGATAAGACCTGGGTATGAAGCTTTCATTTCATGGCACCTATATAAACTGATTACTGCAATTCTGCAGTACACCAGAAACTATATTTTTTGCCAATCTGACAAAAAATAGGTATAATTTTGATGCATTCACACCACTTGGCTATTACTATGCTGGCTGTTGCCATTTAAAAAATACTTTACTCCTTTATTTTTAGAAAAAGGGGAGGGGAGGGAGAAAGAGAGGGAGAGAGAGATCAGTCAGATAGGTAGCTTCTCCCCATACACACCCCTACAGGGAACCTAACCCACAACCCAGGCACTGAACTGGCGACCTTTTGCTTTACAGGGCAATGCCTGACCAACTGAATCACATTGGTCAGGGTGATGTCAGTTTTTAATTTCACAAACTATGGGAAAAGAGGTCAATATCCCTGACTAAATAATCAGGTATTAGATAACTTAATATAGAATTATACACCTGAAATCTATAATTTTATTAACCAGTGTCACCCTAATAAATTCAATTACAGTTAGGTATTGCTTGTTTTAAGTAGTCTTGTAGCCCACTAGCAGAAAATCACTGTCTTAGACTGATCCATAAATAATGGCTATGTGCGTACTCCAAATAATCCCATGTTTCTTCTGCCAGACTTATTTGAGTATATTATGAAGAAAGAGATCCATTAACTTACCATTTTCACGTGCATTGGTCTATCAAATAGCAGTTGGCCATTAAACATAGCTGATATTACAATTAAGGCTATTTCTTACAATTCTAAGAACATGTATAGCAATAGAGAAATGAGAAAATTCAACTGGTACCAGTCCCCAGAAAGAAAGAAGGAGCTCCTACCTATGCAACAGCATGGATGGAACTGGAAAGCATTATGCTGAGTGAAATAAGTCAGGCAGTGAAAGATAAATACCATATGATCTCACCTTTAACAGGAACCTAAGCAACAAAACAAACAAGCAAGCAAAATATAACCAAAGACATTGAAATAGAAAACAGGATGACAGTAACCAGAGGGGAGAGGGGAGGGAATTTCAGGGGGAAAAGGGAAGGGATAGCAAGAACAAGTATTAAGGACACATGACAAAAACTAAAGGGGGTGGAAATGGGAGGGTGGTGGGGAGCACTGGGCGGGTAGACTGGGATGGGAGTAAAAGACAGAAAACTGTACTTGAATAACAATTAAAATAAAATGTTTTAAAAAATCATTTAAAAAACAAAAACAAAAACCCCTGGTACCAGTCCCTCTAAACAATGAATTTATCAGTAGTTTTATTCCTCATTACATTTCAAGTATTTGTATTTGGTTCTCAAGTCAGCATAAAAGGAAAACAAAGCTCAAGGGGGAAAAAGGAAGTCAACTTCAGCTTACACCTTAGGTATAGAGCTTCATTCATACAGCCTTACACTTTTCGCCAAGCCATCCTCTTAAGCACTACCATCAGTTTTCTTTATGTGTCCAATGGGCCAGGTAGCCTAACACTTTTTCAAGTACCATGTTTTCTGGGCAAAACATTCAGTATGTCTTGCCTGAATTTAGTGACTGTTCCTCTGTGGGATTCTCCACGATGGCAGAGGATAACAAGTAAGTGCTGCTTCTAGAATGATGTCAATACACTAAAAAGAGAGGGCCCTGCAAAGGCTTACATATGAAATAATTAAACTTCTCTCCAGCAGCATATTCTTTGGACTCCCCCCTTCAAACTAGACTCCGTGAAAAAGAAATCACAGAAAAAGACCACTCATGGGAATGTGCCTACTTTCTCAGCCCTTCTTCTATCTACACAAGGCTAAAACAATTCCATCCCAGAGAACTTTCAAACTCCACAGAAATGCATTCCTCTAGTCATTCAGGAAATAGTGGTACATAAAGTTACCATTTCCACACACAAACCTCTATTATTAATACAACAATTAGACAAACATTCACCAAGAGTTAAATTCCAGTAAAAGGATACATATAGCTTGCACAGCTTCAATGGACTGTTCAAAAGTAACAGTGCCTATTCCACGACTTTTTCCATCTTTATCTTCAAGAATGTCTGCCCGGACCACCACACCAGCCATACTAAAAACTTCCTTCAGTTTCTTCCAGCCAACTTTATAATCCAGCTAATCATGAGAAGGGGAATGAAATTCGCAATGTAAACATCTTAAGAAAACAGTTTTTATTACATGCATGCAAAATGCTTTGGTTGGAACAAGCATTAGAAAAATATGTCACAAAAATGTATGGATTTCAGTGGGATTTTTCAAGTAGGATTATAAAGCTGGCCTTAGCTGCCATTTAATGTCTCTTTTCTCTGAAAAAACAGCTTAAGTCACCACATACATTTATAATGCTTATATCTGAATATTAAAAATTGTTCCCGAGTTTATCATCACTCTCCCCTATGCACTTTCTTCTAAAAATATTTTCCTTTGCAATGAAAGGCATTATCATTTATCCCAGACACAAGAGGGAAGTGTTGGTGTATAATCTCCACTCAGAAACTTTTTTATCCTGCACCTAAATAAACCCACCAAGAACGCAGACTCAGCTGCCACTTTTATAAATACTAGCAAAACACAGTAAACACAGACCCATGGAGCCACAGTCAAACCTGTGATTTATGACTGCAGTGGTCATTAGGAAATACAACTTCAAAGTTGATTTTAAAAAATAGATCAAGATAACATAACCCTCTCAAGTTTTTCTTCTCACATATCAAATCTACTTTTCTAATATTAACAAGATTATTTCATGAAGTTCTTATTTTTTTTCTACTTGAGACACTGTTTCGTTTACTTACATTTGCTACAAATACTGTGCTTCCAAGTCTTCCAGCCTGTAATGCATGGATAATCTCATTTGGGATGTTAGGATTATTTAGGATACTGGGTGGGATATTAATCATTCCTGGGCCACCTGGTCCCATACCCATCCCACCAGTCGTAGCCATCACCTTTTGCATTGCTCTCCTGGCATGTTCACCATCAGGATCCTAAAACGAGCAAAAAAGTGTTACTGACCCAGTGACAACTAAAACCATGCTTGCACAGTAAATGATATATATGCCCAAAATTTCAGAAATTGAGAGGTTGTTTGGAAAGCATTTCTCAAAATCTAAAACAAGAAACTCAAATTAACTAAACCACCAGGCCAGAAAGAACCCCAGCTAAAGGAATAAAGAAGAAAGAAACGGTATAAAACTTAGCTCTCAAATGAATTTAAGTAAAAAATAAAATAAAAGGGGGTGTGCTGTAGTGGGAGTTTTGACATAATTAGTTGACAATATAGAACTTCCAGATTTAAGTAAGATCTTCACAGGCTTGGTATAGTTGAATCTTACTAATTCCATGGGGTTTTGTAACTCTTGCAAACCCCATCAGTGATTTTTTTCCAAAGGTCTGAAAACAGTTCGAGATCACCAAGGTACTCCATCCTTCACGTTATTCAGGCGTCTGACTCCTGTATAAAGTCTGGACAGGTTTGTGAAACTCTGGTATTGACACTATTGAACTCCCTGCCCTTTCATGTATCACATATTCAACACACAAGAGAACAAACCCTACAATACTTTCCTCTCTAACCTCTGAATATACTGACCTTCCTCCAAGAAAAACAGATAAAAATAAGTCCAGAAGGGACTGAATCACACAAAAAAACCCTCTTTCTTCCTTAAAGGAGAAAAGAGATTTGATTTGGATTAGATATGAAACATTTTGATCACAATGAACTCAATTTTAAAGAGATATTAAAAAAAAAGAGCCCTGACTGGTGTGGCTCAGTGGGTTAGGCATTGTCCTACAAACTGCAAGTTCACTGGTTCGATTCCCAGTCAGGTCAGGGCACATGCCTAGGTTGTGGGCTGGGACCCCAGTTCAGGACATGCAAAAGGAAGCTGATGGATGTTACTCTCCCTCTTTTTCTTCCTCCCTTCCCCTCTCTAAAAATAAATAAATGAAATCTTTTTAAAAAGTAGGATAACAGTAAGAGTTTTTTTTTAAAAAAGAAACAAAACAAAACAAAAAGGTGGGCCAAGAATAGGGGTCAAACTGGGTAAAACTGTAGGTTCAGAACTCTTTAAAAACAATAGAAAACCATAGGTTCAGCTTGAGTGCCTCTGAGAAAACACACTTAGCCATGAATTCAAACTTTTTACAGGAGTGACTACTGAAGCCTGTGACTGACCCTATTCTTTAAAAACAGGTTGGTCTATTCCTTAAAACATAGTCCAGAACAATTTTAATCTTTTCCTATCTCCAAATAGGACAACTTGACAATTACAAACAATATCCATTGTTTCAAGAGCTTACTTCTTTGACTTTCAGTGGTCTTCCACTCAGACTATGCTTGTTTAGAACTTCAGCAGCTTTTTTCATGCTCTCTTCCATCTTGAATTCAACAACGCTATGAAGAGTCAAAAGGAAATGAGTGAAACCAGTTCTGTAACTAAGGGTTCAATTGCTAATAAGTAACTAGACAATACTTACGCACATCCCTTTGGAAGAGGCCACAGACCAATCAGAAGAGCAAGGAAAGGGGGAAAAAGAACAGAAAAAAAATAGTAAATAACAATGACAGTTATGAAAAATGATGTATGTAACCAAGTTAGGTTAAAAAAAAAAAATCAACCCTTCTAAGAGGAAGCTGAAGAAGTGTCTTGCCTAGCCTTCCTTATTAAAAGCTGGGCTCCTCATTGTCTCCTTTTCCTGCACATTACAAGCATTGCACTACAGTTCCTGAAGTTATAATAAGCAGACCTAAATTCAGGTTCTCAAAAACAAAACAAAACAAAAAAAAACTCACACAAACTTTAGATCTGTTTCCCTCTGTATTCAATCAAGACCTTATCATACTTCTCCTAAATCCATCCCTTCCATAAATTGAGCTCATCCTTTTGATTTTTCTAAGCCATTCTATTCCGCGACAGAAAATAGTTTATTTTCTCTTTAAACTAGGCCAATTTTAAGCATTCAGGTTTTAAATATTTATTTTACAATTTACTGGCACAGAGGCAACTTTTTGTAATCTTTGGTTCACACAACTTTCAAATTCAGCAAACAACCAAGAATATTTTCTAGACAAGAACACACGTTTTACATTAATATACCACCACTAAAATTCCATGCATAATTCACACACAGCCAATTCCTCTGTTAACAAAGAGACAATGCTACGATTGGTCCCCAGTAATCAAAATTGGGCATCCAAACAGAATACCAAAAAGCTCTTTGGCCAGCCATTTGGAAAAGCGGGACTCCTTTTGCAAAGCCCTTCCCACCCCACTCCAATGTTTGGCAAAATCAAACATGGCTACTATAACATGAGCACTCACTGCCTTCCTGATTTCATTCGATTCCACGCCACCATACAGTTACATTTTTCATGTAGTAAATCCACAGAAGAAATTCTCTCAGACACTTACCCTTGACTTTCCTTCAGCGTCCATTAAGAGCTCCACGTATGTTACCTCACCAACTACAAATCAGTTTCCAGACGACACATAAACCAAGGGAGAAAAGCCAAGAAAACAATGGGAATTTAGAACAATCATCAGCAACCTTGTATGGAGCCTCTGCCTTATAAGAAAGCCCAGAAACACTCCATATTCTCTAAACCACAGAACTAGGCATTACAGGTGTGCAGTAAAGGTACGTGAAACTCATTAACAATATGTCCTTGATGTTCCTCCCACCACAAACAAACAATTTCCACAGATTTCCATATCAATTTCTGTCTGGACTCTCATTCATGACTAAAGGCAATCCAAATCTATAGGAAAGAAGTCTGCATAATTCACTTTTTGGAGAAGGGAGGAAAAGTTCTACACATACACTCTTACTGGTGAAAGCAGGTAAATGGCACACAAATTGCAATGCCGCTAAGCTTAGCTCAAATGCTATATCAAGGGATGTATATATGCTCAAAGGCGTACACACAGTGTTGCAGGCTACATGGGTGGGCAACCTGTATAACAGCATAGGGCCCTGCATTCAGGAGGGCCGCGTGCTTGGTTTAATGCTGTTGCTGTGCTCTTGAAATTCCTAATCTTTAAACAAGGGGTCCACATTTTCATTTTGCACTATACCCCACAAATCCTGTAGCTGGTCCTGCACATAGCACCGGCCCCGACAACTGTCAGAAGTAGTGATGTTTGAATATCCGATCACAAAACCAAAGCAGCATCTGGATTCTCTGCAGTGAATTAAGCCAGGCTTATTATTCCTGTTGCTTTCTCAAAGTCTCCATTAAAAGACACAGATAAATGCAAATCTACAGCTCAGTTTGCATCTAAACAATTAAACAGACTCACATGATTCTAATCTACACAAAGGGGAAAAAACAAAGCATTTCAAAAGAGTCTGCAGATTTTCCTCAAAGTTTGGATTGCCAATTCATGACCACCGTGACCAGGTAGGTGTTAAAACCCATCAAGTCAACCATTAAAATGGCTGCTGAACTTGGAAGACAGCAAACAGAAAACAAATTAAAGCCTTAACCTGGAGAAAACAATCTCTATGCAGCAATATCCTAAGCCAAGAAAGAGCTTTTGTTCTCAGAAACACCCTTCTTATTTGTGGTGGTAAAGCCTTCTCAACCCAGTTTGATTTAGCAGTACAAGGGTAAAAATAACCCTCCTTTAATGGATGGGCTCAACAAGTCCTGCCTATTTTAACTTTTTTCTAAGGATATTAAAATTATAGGATTTTTAGCCCTAGCTGGCACGGCTCAGTGGACTGAGCGCCAGCCTGCGAACCAAAGGGTCGCTGGTTCGATTCCCAGTCAGGGCACGTGCCTAGGTTGCAGGCCAGGTTGCCCGTTGCAGGCCAGGTTGCCCGGTGCAGGGCACATGGGAGGCAACCACACAGTAATGTTTCTCTCCCTCTTTCTCCCTCTCTAAAATAAAAAACTAAAATCTTATAAATAATAAAATAAAATTATAGGATTTTAAAATTAATATTCCAAGAAGAGATTTAAATGTAAAATAAAATTACTTTTAAATAAAATTAACAATTTGAAAGGCATATTTATTAGTAATATATTTACATGGCAGTTGAAAGCAAGAAGGCCTTGTGTTCAAAGTTTAAGTCTACAGCCTTGCATTCCTTGCCCTTTCCTGCAATGTGAACCAAACCAGCACTTTACACACAAAAGGAGAATCAGCAGAGAGATGAAGAAAGGAAATAGGAACAGGTAAGTTTAACATGGAGGACACACTCCTGAGGGGTAAACTGAAAAATAACCACAGACAAGGGACAGACATACAAATGGGCTTTATTTACCCATACAAAAGTAAAGCAATTCCAAAAAGTTGTGGCCTTTCTGGAAGCCATGTTAAGAGCCACTTACTTCAACAACAGCAGCCATTTGGGGATCAACAGCCCTTGTCTCCACTTGAATAAAAATGCCAAGTTATAGCAAGCCAGTGAAGAGAGAACCCAAGTTTATTTTCTATGACCTGTGACTGTGACTACTGCCTAATAACCTTAATAAATAAAAGAACTACAATAACTCAAGGACAGCTGTAACTACTGTCAAAATTCAAATGCTATTGCATTTGGACAGTTTCTAGACTGTGCCCATAAAGATACTTTATCAAAAAGATGGCACAGCAACCTAGAGACCAAGCAAGTCCCAACCAAATTTTTTTCCACAGTCATAACCATTTTAATAAAAGCCAAGTTTAGAAATCAGGACTTTTCATACTCAACATTCTAGTAGTGGCACACATCCAACCATCAATCCTCGAAAGCAAAAATTTGCTTAAAATGTTCCCTCTCCTTTCCCCCCAAATGGTATAGTTTAGTAAAAACAAAATTTACATTAAATTAACCCTTCCCCTCCTCTCAGGTTGGCCTAAGTGAGGCAATCACTGTGGCTCTAGAACGGGTAGTGCTATTCCCAAGGATCATCAGTAGCATGCTCCTCCTAAATCCTGACCTCCACCCTGGGAGACCTCATCCATTCAGAGATGTGAGCAAATCCATGTCACAAGATCTGCAACAACTGATGATTCATACTTCCCTATAGGAAAATAATGAGAAAGCCTGTAAAAGACTACTTCTCTTTTAGTTCTGAATATTAAATAAAGCAAGACCTGTTTAGAGTAGTCAGTACAACTATCAACAAAACTCTGAAGACAAAATTATCAATCTGGTCATACTCAGTGAAATGAAGTTTAAATAAGACAACCAACCAGAGGAGAGCACAGTGAGGACTGAGAGGCAGAGTTCACAAACTGGCAGTAGCAAGTGTCACAGAAATGGCATTCTCAGGTATGAATGAAAATTACTGTTGCTTCTCTCTCCCCCTGAACATGGATGGAATCCCAAGAGGAGTTTGCTGAGACAAATTCTGTTGCAGCTTAAACATCAAAATGTCTACAAGGAACAAAACTAAAACCTTGAAAAGTCTAATAATGACAAATGTTATCACCTACTTTTAAAAGGCTCCAAGAAATCGTTTTTAAGCAACATTTAGGCGGATTATTAAAAATACTGCCTCAAGGGAAAAACATTTTTAAGTGACACAAACAAAAGTTTTATACATATATAAATTTTTAAAAAATATATTTTCTTAAAAAAAATATATATACATATCCTCAAGAATAAAAGGCACCAGGAGGTTAAACAGATAAGCAACCCCAGCCTAAAATCCGGGCAGTCCTTGGAGGTACTCTGATTTAACACTTCTGCATATATTTTTTACCACAAAAAGTATTTGTTTCTGTGTTCTCATTTACTTCTTCTCAAGTCTGAAATGGACCAAAAAAAAAAATATATATATAGGGAATAGAGAGGCCCAAGTCACTGAAGAGAATACACATGTAAAAAGGTCTATAATTTAGAGGGGTAGGGGAGGGGCTGGCACAAAAGCAGGGCATGTTATCAACTGTTCTCACCTCATAATAAGGTAGCCACTGTAAATGAGGTGCATAGAATAAATGCATATTTAAACTTAGAAAGCTTGCTTAATATATACAAGCATATGTATAGTTTGTTTTTATATATAACTTGTTTATACTATGGCTTGTTTCTTTAATGTATACATGGCAAAATAATTATTCCACAGTGATTACTTAATTTATGGCCTGACTCAGGTGACAGCAGAAGAGCAGTAGCTCTCTAACGAGACCAAAGGCCACCAAGGAAGCCAGGGAGGCTGTACCCTTGAGGTTTTTAACCCAGATTAATAGGTCTTTCAAAAATACAGGCTGGATTTCCAACAAAGGAAAACCTGAAGGAGCCAAACAGACTGGGTAGGGATTTTTCTGAAATTGAAAATAAGTTCTGCTCCAGAGACCCACCATGAAGATTATCTCCAAGAGCCACTGGAGGCCTTCTACTGCACTACACATGCTCTCTGGGCCTTGTTTTCTTTCAATCAGTTTCTTTCTGATTTCAAATTTCATATCAGAATTTGAAATTTACCTGCCCTAAAGTGATGCATTAAATAAAAACAGAAGCCTTACGTGCTTAAAGAAATTTTTGCTTACGCAAGAAGAACTAGCTGCTGCTAAACTTGGGATGGGCTGAGAGTAAAACTACATCACTGACCCCCCTTTCTTCCCCACAATGTGCTCCATGCTTTCTAGCTGCTGCTGTAAGCTCACTTTGCCTCAGTGTTGTGGGCTCCTGGGCTAGGCCAAGACACAAGCAGCCCCACACCAAGTTTTCTTCATCCACACAGGACTTCCCAGGAATGTAGCACAATACGATTTAAGTTTAAAATACCCAAGATTACCTTTTGCTCACAGAAATTGTACTTTTTTGCCCAATCCTTATGGACAAAAACTTTTAAGATGTGTATCCCAATAGCTGTCGAGGGATGAAAATTAGGTAGCCGTAAGACTGTTAAGTCACTCAAAATTGGTTTGGTAATCTCCAAATTTCATATTATACTGCCTCTTAAACTTTTTCAACTCAGTAACAATTAGGTCTTCAAAGCTGCCACTTTTTCCTATGCAGTATCTCCGTAAAAACTAAGCCAGTCAAAAGGAAGAACAGAAACCTTTCCCTTGTCCCATCGGGACACTGAGAATGGGAAGGGGAAAGCTCCAG
>PVKM010011848.1:0-32598 GCA_004027735.1 Carollia perspicillata | reverse complement strand
AACAAAGCCTTGACCACAGAGACAGAGTGTTGGTCGAACTAAAGATAACAAGTAGGGCTCAGTCATGTTGCAGCTCCAGGTCCAGAAAAACAGTGAAAACAGGCAGGGCAACCCGTAGTTAGCATCAGGACCAGATGAAATGATTAATGAACCTTGCCCTGGCACTGACCAATCAGTAGAGACCACAGTCCTGAAAGGACACACTTAGAAAGCTGATGAAAATTCCATTGAGATTCTTCTCTGGGACTTTCCCTCAGATCCCAGCCTTTAGAAAGTGGATACAAATCCTCAGGATGGAGTACCCAGCATGCACTTTTTCTCTCTCTTGAGCATGCCCATGTCTTTTGCTACCCTTTTCTTTCCCAAGGTATGCACACTCTTTCTTTCTCTGGAGCATGTCAGCACCTTTTCTCCTTTTCTTCCTCCAGGCAAGTTATCTCTGACTTTCTTTTTCCTAAGCTCCTTAAGGGCCCTTCTTTAGCCTCTGTACCTTGTTTCCTGAGCCCATGCAGCCCAGCTGGCTCACTTCTTCCATGGCTCATTTCTTCTACCTCTGTGACTTTCTAAATAAACCTTTGCTCATATTTAAGTCTTGACTCTGAATTCTTTCTTAGCCAGGACTCAAGTACCAAGGTTGCTGAGGTCCAATGGCCATTAACATCTGGGTTCCATTTTGCTGCTAACAAACCTACAATGTTGCAAATAATTTTTAGAAAATACAATAGAAGTATAATGCAAATAACTCGTTTGGTTCTTTGATCTCAATCCTATTATCACATTTATCAAGTCTTTAATATGCAATAGGTATCTTTCACAATGAAGTAATTCTAATAGCTGTTACTCACTTTTCTTTGAAAATTCAACTGCCTCTCCACTAGTGAATGAAATTCTTTGTATGTATAGATGGGCATCTGCTGTAATAAAACTTTAAAAACATGTAACTTTTAATGAAAAGAAATTATCTGTCTTTTGGGATCCCTTTGCAGCCATATGCTATTATAACATTATTACACATATAAGGACATAAATATATGCCATAAAAGTATCATGAGAGAGCAAAGAGAAAGAATTTTGTTATATTAGCAACCAAAGTCTTATAAATTTTTTAAACTTTTATAAGAAATGTAGGATGTTAGGTGTTATTTAAAAGAATTATTTTATTCATTTTGCCTGCTCTACTGCAAAGAAAAAAAATGAGAGAGAACTTAAAAAGAGGTAGACAAAAACTTTAATATATGTCTTGGATTTGTATGGCTAACATTAAAATAAATACATACATCAAATACTTTTGTGGTTTCTATCACTCTTAGCCTCAAATTAAAACACAAGTTCTATAGTAAGCTGGATTATTTGGCCATTTTTTATAATAAATGTGTAATTTTTGGAATGATAATTTGCTAATGCTTTAGATATGAAAACAAAGTAGACACAAATTTAATATTTTAAATGTGTTATATGTTATATTTTACATGAAATAATGAAGAGAAGAAAATGGGACCAGCTACATTATCTCATAGGAATATCCTTTTATAATTTAGAGGAAGCCTATAAGTGTTTTATATTCTGAAATGCAATCTAGTAAGGATGATACAGAACCCAAGTCAAAGGAAACTATAGGGATTCCACAGTCTGGATTCAGTACATCCCATAGGATGGGTTCTACAGTGCTTTGGTGTAGGTTTATTTACATGGAGCATCCGAAGGCCTTGGTTTATTTTGTATTTCAGTGTACTTCTTGGTATTTTATATTTCAAGATTGCAAGCTTTGTATATGATTAGATTTTTAATTTGAGAATGACATAGCTGTAGTAAGTATGTAATGATGTGACTACCAGCTTTGTAAGGTGCCGTTAGGGTGAAATGGTAAGTTTCAAAATCTTATAATAGTTATGTACCTCATACACTGATTATATAATCTTTCATGGTTAGAAAGCCTTTTTCCTCTTAGCTCTTAAGTAAAATAACCTGTTACAAAATAATATTTTAATTTAAATATCAAGTCTGGTCATCTCCGTGAAAAGCAAGACACCAGACGCAGTCCTGTTTCTCTCATAATTACCCATCTCCCCTTAAAGATACTGTGAGCTAGGTGTGCCACTGTAGAATGAAGTGATATTATTTTCATTTTTGTTTACTTCTTTGACTCAGATCAAAGCCAGCTCAATCCCTCCCATCACATTTGGCAGAACACTCAGCAGTTTCTCAGGGCCTTTTCCTGAACAGGAACCTTGGAATTAAGTAAGGTAGAAATTTGGTAGAACTTCAGTAGTTCAGTCTATTATGGTCCCTGGGAAGCTGTTCATTGCTCAAGTCCCGTTAACCTCTTCCAAGGCAGGCAGCCCCATAAATCAGTAAGCTCACTTCCTCACTGGCTGTGGCTCCCATGGCTAAGGGCCTTATGCTTAGACTACAGGTGCTTATACGACACTCCCTCACAAGTACTCTCTATTCTCTGGGTGGAGTGAAGAAATTTTTGAAGGTATTTGCATTTCTAAGAACCTTCTTTCTTCTTACTCTTGAAATCCAGTTCCCTTTCTCTTTTAGTTGAATTATTCCCTTCTCCCTGGAGATTTTGAAAACTTTTTATAGGCCATTCCAGAGCACTGAATACGCCTTTCAGATTCTAAGATACCTAAGACCAAAAATGTGGCTGCTCTGAGAGGTAGGAATGAAAGGGGAAAATGTTTTTATGTGCAAACAAGACCAAGACAAATATGAAGTTTTCAGGATATTATTCTGCAAAATTTAGTCACCTAACCCTGCTTAGATTTGTTTGTACGTAATCAAAATGCATGTTCCTGGGACCTAGGCGAGGGGAATGTTCTTTCTAGAAACAATGTTAGCAATCAAGTAAAAAGATTCTTCAAAAATTATGAAACAGATGGGGGGATTCAGATTGCAGTTGAAAAAAAAACTTTGTTTTAGGCTGTTCAGGTTGATATATATAAATAATACCTTAGACTGGGTGGCTTATATAATAGACACTTGTTTCTTGCAATTCTAGAGGCTGGGGAGTACAAGTTCAAGGTGGTAACATGCGTTGCCTATCAAAAGCTGCTTCCTGGTTTATAGACAAGTGCCTTCTTTGTGTCTGCTCATAATGGTCTTTTCTCAATACGTACTCCTGGAGAGAGAGTTCTCCCATCTTCTGTTCTTATAAGGGCACTTATAGGTATCCCATCGTGAGGGTACTACCCTTAGGACTTACTTCATCTAAATGTAATCATTTCCCAAAGACCCCACATTCAGGTATCATCATACTGAGGATTGGGGTCTCAACATATGGATTTTAAGGGAACATGACATTCAGTCCACAATAATGCTCCATGGAGCACTTTTACTTAACATACTATTCTCAGGTTTAATATTTTACTTTTATCATTAGAGGCATCATGCTGTCACCATCAATCTCTGTTGACCTCTGCTGTTTATGTGATATGGTTTGAAAGGCAGAATCTTTAGCACAGCCTTGGCTCTTTTTCTCTGGGGTTATAATGTCATTTGTATCTGCCAACTTGGCATTTCTTCTAATATATCTTGCCATATTGGCCAAATTTAATAAGCTCCAAACTAAACTTAGCTTTATATTTTTCTCAAAACATCCCTTCTGACATCCTTATTTCCCCGGTTTAGACCCACTAGTCGCCTAGGCACTCATTCCCCAAATTCAGTCATCTTGAAGGATTTTTGTATTTTACCCCATATTAAGAACAGTCCTCAAGTATAGTACACTTGCTGCTTCTTTTCTATTCTTACTGACTCTACTGGTATCACTTCTAATTTGGGTCCTTATCAATTTGTCTAGATTATTGCATTGTCTCTACTTTTCTTTCTACTACTAATAGATAATACTGGCGGCCACTTTATCGTTCCTCCTAGAGCTTACCTCAATGCATGTCACTTCCTTGCTTAAGACTGTGGGGTTTTTCTTATAACCCTAGCATAATAATTGCTTATGATTGGTCATCAGAGCCCTATGATCTGGCTCATTTCACTTCTATATTCAGCAACATCAAACCCACTATCCAAATCTTCCCTTCTTGCCCTTATTCCCTTCTCCCGGTACACTTTCTGAATTTCTTTCTGCCTATCAAAATTTTACCATTCTTTTAGGCCCAGTTTTCTTCTCACAATCTTTATTTCCCCAATGTTCCAGCCATTTTTATCTTCTGTCATGGGAGCTAATGTTACATGTATTTCTCATGCCATTCATGTGGTGTGAGATTTTCATTTTATTTTGTTTGTTTGTTTATTGGTTTGCATCTAAAGTAGGTTTAAAGTTACAATTGTGATTCAAGATATGCAGATGTATAATTTTATATGTATATTGTTTTACACAAGAACTACTACCACTCAGAATTGGCAAAGTTTTGGAGTTTAAAATTCCTCTAATAATGGGCCTGTTGATTTTTAATAATCAGGGGCTTTTTACACCAAGAAGGGCCTAAGGAAATGTTTTAGATCTCTTTCATGGCTCCCTGGAAATGTGAGAGACAGATGGGGTTGGTCCAACCATTGCGTCTGTTAGACTATGGTAGATCCTTAATAGCATGTGTCCAAACGCATGGCCACTTCCTCAGCTTTCTTAGGAGGAAGGTGTTCAATTACAATTATCCCAACTTTTTCCCAGTCACTCTCTCTTTCCCTGAGCATCCCCCACTCCTATAGCCAATCCCCACCCTGTTGTCCATGTCCATGGGTCCTTATACATGTTCCTTGACTAGATTGTAGTGCATCTCATTTTGTACTAGTTTTTCTGCTCAGTTTTTAAAAAGGTTGTTTTGAATTTATCAGGGTGACATTGGTTAATAAAAGTATATAGGTTTCAAGTGTACGATTCTATAATATATCATCATTTGAATACTGTAGTATGTGTTCACCACCCAAAGTCAAGTTTTTATGTCACCATTTATTCCTAGTTTACCCTCTTCTACCTTCCCCCAATACCCTTTCCCTCTGTAATCATCATACTGGTTGCCTGTGTCTATGAGGTTGTTTATTTATTTATTTTTTGCTTAATCCCTTCACCTTATTTATTCAACCCCCCAACACCCCTCCCTCTGATAGCTGTCAGTCTGTTCTTTGTATCTATGAGTCTGTTTCTATTCTGTTTGTTAGTTTATCTTGTGTATTAGATTCCACGTATAAGTGAAATCAATGGCATTTGTCTTTCTTTGACTGGCTTATTTTACTTAGCATCATAATCTCCAGGTCCATCCATGTTATCACAAAAGTTAAGATTTACTTCCTTTTTATGGTTGAGGAATATTCCATTATGTAAATGTACCATAGTTTTTAATTCATTCATCTACTGATGGGCTTTTGGGCTGTTTCCAAATTTTGGCTATTGTAAATAATGCTGCAGTGAACATAGAGATGTATATAATTTTCAAATCAGTGTTTTGGGTTTCTTCAGATATATTCCCAGAAGTGGAATTGCTGGGCCATAAGACAGTTCCAATTTAAAGAAAAATGTTTTTTAATTGACTTGATTGAGAGAGAGAGAGAAAGAGAGAGAAAGAGGCACTGACTTGTCATTCCACTTATTTATGCATTCATTGGTTGCTTCTTATATGCGCCCTGACAGGAAATCTAAACCACAACCGTAATGTATTAGGATGATGCTCTGACCAACTGAAATACCCAGTCAGGACAAGGCAGTTCCATTTTACTTTTTTGAGGCAATTCCATACTGTTTTCCACAGTGGCTGCCCCAGTCTGCATTCCCACCAAGAGTACATAAGAGTTCACTTTCCTGCACATCCTCCCTGAAACTTGCTGTTTGTTGATTTAATGATAGCTGTTCTAACAGGTATAAGGTGGTACCTTATTGTAGCTTTAACTTGCATTTCTCTGATGATGAGTGATGTTCAGCATCTTTTCATATGTTTATTGGCCATCTACATATCCTCTTTGGAGAAGAGATTATTCAGTTTCTTTTTCCATTTTTAAATTGGACTGTTTGGTTTTTTGGTGTTGAATTTTATAAGTTCTTTATAAATTTTGAATATTAACTCCTTACTAGATATATTATTGGTGAATATGTTCTCCCATTTAGTGGGTTGTCTTTTCATTTTGCTATGCAAAAATTTTTAGTTTGATGTTGTCAAATTTGTTTGCTTTTTCTTTTGCTCCTTCACTGAAGGTAATACATCAGAAAAAATACACAAGAAATGTCCAATATTTTACTGCCTATGTTTTCTTCTAGGATTTTTATGTTTTGAGTCTTACACTTATGTTTCTTTTTTTAAGATTTTAGTTATTTATTTTTAGAGAAGGGTAGGGAGGGAGAAAGAGAAGGAGAGGAACATCAATGTGTGGTTGCCTCTTGAGGGGACCTTACTGGGGACCTGGCTTGCAACCCAGGTATATGCCCTGACTGGGAATAGAACCACTGACCCTTTGGTTCACAGTCCAGCACTCAATCCACTGAGCCACACCAGCTAGGGCTTGATAAGTTTTTTTTTTAGAAAAATGTAAGATTTAATCCACTATTCTTATGTAAGGTATAATAAGTTTCATTTTTTGTACATATCTGTCCAATTTTCCAAAAACCACTTATTGAAGAAACTGTATGAGTCCATTGTATATTTTTGCCTCCTTTGTCAAATATTAATTGACCATTAATGTGTGAGTTTATTTCTGTGTTCTCTACTTGGTTCCATTGATCTATGTGTCTGTTTTTATGCGAGTACCATGCTGTTTTGATTATTATGTCCTTGTAATACAGTTGGACATCAAGGAGCATGATTCCTCCAACTTCGTTCCTATTTCTCAAGATTGCTATGACTGTTTGGGGCTTTTTGTGGTTCCATATAAATCTTTACAATATTTGTTCTACTTCTATGAAATATATCATTGAAATCTTGATAGGAATTGCATTGAATCTAGAGATTGCTTTTGGTTGTATGGACATTTTCATGATGTTGATTCTTCCTGACCACAAACAGGTTATATATGTCTGCTTATTTGTATCTTCCTAAATTTCTTTCTTCAATGTCTTATAATTTTCTGAATATAGGTCTTTTACATCCTTGGTTAAATTTATTTCTAGCTATTTTGATGCAGTTATACATGGGATTGTTTTTATTTGTTTCTCTTTCTGATAGTTCATTATCAGTGTATAAAAAATGCAATTGATTTCTGGATATTTATTTGTTTTCCTACTACTTTACTGAATTCATTAATCAGTTCTAGGCATTTTTTTCTTCGTGTGTGTGTGTGTGTAATCTTAAGGGTTCTCTGTATTCAGTATCAGATCATCTGCAAATACTGACAGTTTTATTTCTTCCTTTCCAATATAAATACCTTTTATTTCTTCTTGTCTGATTGGTGTGGCTAGGACTTCAAGTACTATGTTGAATAAAGCTGGTAAAAGCAGACATGCCTGTTTTGTTCCTGATCTTAAGGGAAATGATTTTAGTTTTAACAGGTTGAGTATGATGTTGGCTGTGTGTTTGCCATATATGGCCTTTATTATGTTGAGGTATGTTTCCTCTATTGCTATTTTGCTGAGAGTTTTTTTAATTATAAATGGGTGCTGGATTTTATAAAATGCTTTTTCTGCATCTATTGATATGATCATGTAATTTTTATCTTCATTTTGTTTATGTGGTGTATCACTTTTATTGATCAGTGGATATTGTACCAATTCTGTATCCCTGGAATAAATCTCACTTGATTATGTTGTATGATTTTTTTAAGTGTGTTGCTGGATCTGGTTTGCTAATTTTTTGAGGAATTTAACATCTATGTTCATCAGGAATATTTGTCTGTAATTTTCTTTCTTTGTAGTGTTTTTATCTGTTTGGAATTATGATAATGCTCTCTTTGTAAAATGGTCTTGGGATTTTGAGTATTTGGCTTAGTTTGAGAAGACTAGGTATTAGTTATTTTTAATGTTTAGTAAAATTCACTTATGAAGCCATCAGTCTAGAACTTTTGTTTGTTGGGAGTTTTTTATTATTGTTTTAAGTTCATTGGTTGCAATCTGTCCATTCACTCTTTGGTTCTTCCTGATTCAGTTTTGGAAGATTGTATGTTTTTAGGAATTCATCTATTTTGTCCTAATACTCCAATTTGCTGACACATAATTGCTTGTAATATTTTCTTACAATCCTCTTCTCCTCTTTTGTTTCTGATTTTATTTATTTGGGTCCTCCTTTATTTTTTTCTTGATGAATCTTGTTAAATGTTTGTCAATCTTACTTATCTTGTCAAAGAGCCAGCTCTTGATTTAATTGATCTTTTGTATTTTTTAGATTCAATTTTATTTATTTTGGCTCCAATCTTTATTATTTCCATTTTTCTACTCTGTGTTTTGTTTGTTGTTATTTTTTTAGTACCTTTAAGTGTAAAGTTAAATTAGTTATTTGAGATCTTTCTTTGTTTTTTTGTGGTAAGCCTGAAATGCAGTGCACTTCCCTCTTAGGATTGCTTTAGCTGTGTTACATAGATTTTGGATTGTTGTGTTCTTGTTTTCATTTGTTTCAAGGTTCCTTTTGATTTCTTTCTTTATCTCAATGTTAATGTATTCATTGTTTAGTAACATTGTATTTAGCCTTATTGTCTTTGGGTGTGTACTTTCCGGTGTGTTTGTGTGTATATGTGATTGGTTTCCAGTTTCAAGCATTATGGTCAGAGAAGCTACTTGACATGATTTCAATCTTCTTGAATTTTTTTAGACTTGCTTTGGGGTCTAACATGGGGTCTATCCTAGAAAATGTTTAATATGCACTAAAAAGAATGTATATTCTGTTGCTTTGGGGTTAAATGCTCTGAAGATATCAACTAAATCCATCTGATCTAGTTTGTCATTTAAGGCTGCTATTTCCTTGTTGATCTTTCATCTGAAAGGTCTATCCATTCATGTCAATGGGGTTGTAAAATCCCCTGCTATGACTGTGCTCCTTGACCTCACTCTTTATGTCCACCATCAAGATTTGGTTTACACATTTAGGTGCTTCTATGTTGGGTGAGTAAATGTTTACAAGGGTTATATCCTCTTGTCAGATTGCTCCCTTATCATTGTGTATTGTCTTTCTTTGTCTTTATTACAGAGTTTGTTTTAAAGTCTGTTTTGTCTGATATAAGTATTGTCACCCTAGCTTTGTTTTCATTTCTATTTGCATAAAATATATTTTTCCATCCCTTCACTTTTAGTCTGTGTATCTTTCATTCTGAGGTGGGCCTTTTGTAATGGCTTATATATGAGTCTTTTCTCTTATCCAATCAGCTATCCTATGTCTTTTTATGGGAGCATTTAAGCCATTTATCTTTAAAGCGATTAGTGATATATACATATTTATTGATATTGTATTCTATTTGTATTATACTTTTTAATTGATTATATTACAGCTGTCCCAATTTTTTCCCCTTTGCCTCCCTCCACACCGCATTCCCCACTGCAATTCCCCAATTGCCTCTATGGGTCATGCATATAAGTTCTTTGGCAATTCCATTTCCTATACTTGCTCTTAACATTCCTCTGCCTATTTTGTAACTACCAATTTTTACTTCTTAATCCCTTCACTTTTTCCCATATTCCTCAGACCCCCTCCCCACTGGCCACCATTCCAGTGTTCTCTATATCTATGATTCTGTTTCTGTTCTGCTTATTTGTTTAGTTTGTATTTTAGATTCAATTGTTGATAGATATATATTTATTACCATTTTAATGTTCATAGTTTTGATCTTCCTTTTCTTAAATAAGTCCCTTTAACATTGCATGTAATAATGGCTTGTTGATGATGAACTCCTTTAGCTTTACCTTGTCTGGGAAGCACTTTATCTGCCCTTTGATTCTAAATGATAGCCTTGCTGGACAGAGTAATCTAGGTTGTAAGTGCTGGCTTTTCATCATTTTGAATACCTCTTGTCAGTCCAATCCTGCCTGTAAAGCCTCTTTAGAGAAATCAGCTGACAGTCTTATGAGAACTCCTTTGTAGGCAATTATCTGATTTTTTCTCAGTGCTTTTAAGATTCCCATTTATCTTTAACCATTGACATTTTAATTATGATGTGTTTTAGTGTGGTCATCTTTACATCCATCTTGTTTGGGACTATCTGTGCTTCCTGGACTTGCATGTTTGTTTCCTTCACCAAATTAGGGAAGTTTTCTCTTATTTTCTCAAATAGGTTTCCAATTTCTTGCTTTTTCTCTTCTCCTTCTGGCATCCCCATGATGCAAATGTTGGAACATTTGAAGTTGTCCCAGAGGCTCCTTACACTTGATTTTTTAGATTCTTTTTTCTTCTTGCTGTGCGAATTGGATGTCTTTTTCTTCCTTATGTTCCAAATCATTGATTTGATTCTTGGCTTCATCCATTCCACTGTTGATTCTCTGTAAACTGTTCTTTATTTCAGTTAGTATATCCTAACTAACTTAATTTTTTAATGCTGTTGAAGTACCCACTGAGTTCTTTGAGCATCCTTCTATCCAGCATTTTGAATTCTGCATCCGATAGATTGCTTTTCACCATTTTGTTTAGCTCTTTTTCTGGAGTTTTGTTTTGTTCTTTCATTTGGGCCATATTTATTGCATTGAACTCAAATTGTGAAGTGACAATCTTTATCTATGTTTTTATTTTCTTGAAATCCCAAATGGCTCTTTGTGTGTTTGTGCATGTGTATTTGTATCTGTGTTTGTGCTGTTGAGACAGCCATACATGGAAGAGCCCTGGGAAGGGAGTCAATGGTGTTGCTATTTGTGCAGAACTTTCAGGCCTGGCCCAACACCAACCAACTTGCTCCTTGTATCCTCAACCCATACAGGTGTGCAATGCAGCAGAAAAAGAGATTTCTACTCATAAGGTAAATTGTCCTTTTATTTTAGCCTTTTTTCCCCACGTCTCTGTGGAGGATAGAATGTACCACTTCCTAGGGCCTCTCTCAACAATTCCATCATGTCTACTGGAAAGCCTTTAAAGAAAAATTACTTAAGTAGGAAGATATAACATTCTCTAAAAATATTAGTCATGATATGCTAATCTTGAAAGAGCTTCTCAGTTCCAACATCTTTTAAGGCAAAAGCTTCAGGAAAAAATATGGCAGCTTGTTTAAAGAAACTAAAAAGACTATTGATGAGTAAGAATCTAGACATTGTAACCTGATTGGCAGTGTATCAATTGAAGCAGACATCACAAAATTCAATAATCACAGTGATTTGGTTTAGTTTACAAAAATGTGTAGAGAAAAACAATGTAAGTTCTGAAAAGGAAATTGTTTCATTTAAAGTTTTTCCATTAAGCACAATGAAATAAAGTATAATTAACACATTTCTTTGGCTGACAAACTATCATACTTGATTTTGTTATATGAATCCAGCCTGTGCTAAGAATTTTGTGACATAGACTCTTGATTATTCTTCTACACAAAAGATGAAATTTCTTTTCATGAAAGAGCACATTTAATTTTGGCCCAGGGGATAGAACTTGCTGATCCTTCACTGTCAGAGAATGTAGACACAATTCTTGGAAAATGATGATGATGTTCTGAAAGCTGCATGGCAAACAGAAACAAACCCAGCAATATTAGAATAAACATATCAATATACAACAATGTAACCTCCTAGGACTCTCTCTAGCTTTTCTTTAGGAAATTCTGTCAAAGCAAGCAATTGCCATGCTACTGGACTCCAGTCATGCTGTGTAAATGCATTCACAGCAAGAGGCCCTGTGACTTTATTTTTGGGAAGGGGCAAGAGTGTGTCCTCCTCATTATCTGACAATGCAAGAGCAGCTAGAGGCCAGCATTTCCCTTTTCCCAAGTCATCTGCCCCTGACCTGACCAAACTTTGTAAGTCTTTCTTGATTTAGAAATGAGAGGATTGTTGGGTGGGTGGGCTGGGATGGGAGTAAAAGACAGAAAATTGTACTTGAACAACAATTAAAAGAATAATAAAAAAAGAAGAAATGAGAGGATTGTCAAACTTTTTCTCGTAATAAACAGCCATAAAGTAAATATTTTAGACTTTATAGACCATTTGGGATCCATCGGAACTACCCAGCTCGGCATGCTGTCACAGTGCAAAAACAGCTATTGAAAATATGTAAATGCAACTTCCTAAGAAAACTGGAGATTTCTCCACTACCTACGTTTTGCATTCTTTTTCCTAGACCTGATTTCCAACCAAGAGCAAGGTGGGAAGCATTTGTCATGCTGGCAAAAACAGTGCAGTATTCTTGTGCTTTTCCTGGTTGTACATGTGAGTTAAATTTGAAAAACAACTGTTAGATAAATGACTTGAAATAAAATGTGGCTCACAGAGGCTGACTGTAAGAATTAGCTATGTTTAGAGGTGGCTTGAAAAATAGTTCAGAAACCGGGACTGAATCATAGGTTCAAGATCATGGTTGACACTCATTACTCCATTTTTCCAGGGTGAAGTGCAGCCATAGGACTCCTTCCTTCAGTCCTATGTAATGGAGACAGCTGTGTTACGGCCTGCATGTACTCAGTTGAAGGGCAGACTGTCTTTTAACAGGCAGGGGTCTCAGGGAAAGGGAATGGTGGGTTTATGAAGGGACCAAGGCTAATTATACAATACTATTGCAATAGTTACTATTTATTGAATGTCTATAGTAGGCATTGTATGAACATGATCTAATTATTTATTGTTCATTTTATTTTTCTATCACCATTTATCCTCCCCATACCCTCTTCCATCTGCACCCACCCCACTCCCCACCAACTGCAATTACCACTGTTGTCTGTGTCCATGATAACATAATATATATTCATCTTTACAGCTACTCTTTGAAATAAATACTGGGAGCCCCTTTATGTGGAGAGGAAAAGTAAGCTTAATAGTGCCAAAAGCTTGATCCCAATAAAGCAGAAGGAAAATGTTGAATTTAGGTTGTATGTACCTGGATTAGAACAAAATCAAAGTGAAGAAAAGTGTGCTTATGCTGTGTAAAGCTGGACAGGGCCTGGGGTGACAACAGTTTGTTTTACAGAGTCAGTCATCCTACCCGACATTTGGAGCAAAGGATAGGGGCCCTGAGGGGAAAGAACTTTGCAAGAGCTCTAGGTTCAGAGAAATAATTTAGCTCTATCAGTAACTAGGCAGTTACATAAATATTTCTGAGAGTACGTAGAGTAGGATAACCAAATATCCCAGTTTGCCAGAATTTCTTGGAACATAGGACTTTTGGCAATAAATCCTGGAAACGTTCAGCAAACTAGGAGGGAAGTCATGGGTATAAAGGTTCTTAGGGCTTAATAGAAGATTTTATGTGGTACTGTGCTGAAACTGGTTCACAGCTGTTTGTGAGAGCAAATTGTAAGATAGTCAGGAATTTTACAAGCCTTTTGTTAAACAACTATTATTTTTATTTATTTATCTTTAGAGGGGAAGAGAAGGAGAGAAGGAGAGAAATATCAATGTATGGTTGCCTCTCATGTGCCCCTGCTGGGAACTGGCCTGCAACCGATGCATGTGCCCTGACTCCATTTCCATTGAACCACGACCCTTTGGTTTGCAGGCCCATGCTCAATCCACTGAGCTACACCAGCCAGGGCAAACAACTATTGATACAAATTAAATTATAAGGGGGGATCCTCCCCGCAAAACAGAATTATTTTCTGGATGGCAGTCCCCTTGTAATACAGGCTTCCCCTGCTACATGAGTGTTCTAGGAACCCATCCGTATCAGTGTACCAGCTGGTATTATTGTGAGAAGCTGTGTTTGGCTTCAGTGAACTTTTTTTGAAGACTCTTTCAATGCATTTGCCCATTTCATGATAGGTGATTTATAAGCACACCTGCCCACATTACGTTGAGTGAGCAGTTTTACACTAAGAACAGCGTTACCCACCCTCCCTATTCACCACATCTTGCCCCCAGCAACTGTTTTTTGTTTCCCCAGGTGAAAAAGATCCTCATAGGGAAATGTTTTGCTGATGTGGAAGAAAAGAAAAAAATGGCAGAAGCACTAAAAGGCATTAAAGTCAATGAGTTCAAAAACTGTTTTGAGCAGTGGAAAAAACATCTCAACTGGTGTATTACATTAAATGGAGAATACTTTGAAGGTGACTGAAGTTTAAACATGTATGAATAAATACACAATTTTTTATAAATAAATTCTGTTTTGGGGCCCTCCCTGTATAAATGTACAATTAGAAATATTAAAATGTTAATAAATATTCAAAAGTTACCACTTTCTAATTTTTTTGTTTTCACTCATCTATAATTTTGAGGTCACATTTATTGTCTCAGTTTATGTAGTAGAAATACTACAAAATTGTGAGCTATTGCATATCTTCTTCACAACTATGCATTCAGTGACAGGATAGCTTAAAATAGAAAATAAGGAGTTTTGTTTGTCTAGAAAGTTGATAGAGGAAATGTTAATAATGCAGTTTAAACTTCAGAGTACATGGTGTCTGTAGCTGTTACAGTGTATGTAGCACACACAAAAAAGAGAAAGATTCTTCAGTATGTGAGAACTGTTATCTCTTCATATCATTGTCAAGTGAGTGAAGTTTCAACGTAAGTTTTTATTCTCTCACTTTCACTTTACTCATTAAAGTAAGTGAAGATATCAATCAACATTCAGGTTGCAACTACACGTATCATCAAATGAAACTGTAAGTTGTCAATAAACACAAGATGTTGGCCAAAAAGATAATCGGCTATGTAGAAATGACAATAATGAGTATATTTATTATTCATAAATTGTGTGCCACACATCATTTATATTAGTATAATTTATATAAACTTAAACCTATATATATATATTTATATGTATTTATATCTATAGATCTATAGCAAATGATATGAGAGCCGGTTGTTGACTATTCCCCAGCAAATCATCTCATATATGTATAGCAACAGCGTGAAAATCCTGAATCCCAGTAGCTAGTGCGTTTGACTTTGGAATCTACTGGCTGCTTTGTTTAGAATGATCCAACTGTGAATGTAGCTGCGTGCACACCACCACATATGACCAAGCAGAAAGGAGTCTTGCAAAGAAAGTCCGGTTAATAAATAACATGGAGCCAGCCATCTCTGAGGTATGTATATGCTCTTTGATGCCAAGTTATATAATTATGTTCTGAAGTGCTATCTCGATGCCTGAACACCTTCTGTGGTTGTGTCCATTTATACCATAGTACAGGCCACTGAAAATATAAGTTCCATGAAAGGGAAGGCTGAGATTATTTGCTCAATGCTGAATCCTCAAGACACATTGTAGGCTCTCAGTAGCTGTGCATTAGGTGCATGATTAAAGACTGAATGAAAGAATTTGATTTTGTCACCCTTCCTTAATGTTAAAAGCCACAATCTCTTATTCCTAAGGTTTCCTTGTGAGGGCAGGGGTACCAGTACATTATTTATATAATGCCAGCATACTATTGTCCACTTAAGGTAGAGCCGGGCTTAATCAAATGCTCTTCCTGTTTACCTTGAAGGACACAGAGATAGACTCAATCTGGTATTGAAAGCGGCCTGCTTTGGTAATAAATTTTCTTTGTACTTTTGTATTTATTTATACTTAAAAATTCACGTTGATCTTTCCTTTTTTCCAAAGAGCACTACATTTGTGTTATCTCAAAATATCCATCAAGAGTGGTTTAGAAGGTACACTAACTAGCTTTTCCTCTATGTTTGAATACGACTGGTTTTCTACTTACATATGCTGACTTTGTCCTGTAAGTGCTTCGTTACATGTATTTGACATATACTTCAGGGTTCCATGTCACCCTGTTGGAGAAGTTTTCCATAGCTACTCATAAAATTCTCTTTGAATAACTTATGCCAATAAATAAGTCTTCTTTTTAAAGAATATTTGTCTATAAGGTTTTACCTTTTAGGTAAAACAAAAATATTTCCTATACCATTACTGTTAAAGAAAAAGCAAAAACATTAATAAAATATAGAACACTTTAATGATAAATCTATTTTTTTCTGAAGGTGTTTAAGAACTATACTAAATGTGAATAATATTTTCAATTTTATTTTACTACATTCAAATAAATTAATTACAATATTCTAAAAGATCAATTAGTTACCTATTAAAATAAGATAATATGTTAAATTCCTTGAATGCTTCACATTATTTTATCCTTTACTTAATTTAATTGCTTAAACATTAAAATTAAACAACTAAAGAAAGAAAGAATGTGATATTAAATTACTATAATATGCCCCAGAGCCAGTTGCTGACACTCTTTATGGTAAAATTAAGCAATATTGCCACAAGACTTTTACGTTCTTGTGTCTTTGGTGATTATAATTTTCTCAATGATATTTGGAAGCCAGATGTGCCAAGAATAGCATATATAAGTACTCACAAACACAAGTGGCATCAATTATTTCTTGGCATAAATTTCCTTTGAACTGTGTGTGTTAAATCCTACATGTAGGTAACTATATCATTTTGGGCATTTCCATGATATTCAGGAGAATTTTCTTTAAAACATGCTTTCGATGGAGTCTTTTTTTTTTTGGCACAAGAATTTATGGTGCCTCAACCTTAAAGGATATACTGAAGCTAAAAGGCATAAACCTGTCCTCAGTTTTATGATAAGTCCATATGTATAATTTTAAAATTTATTAAAACTGGATATGCCTGCATTATCTTTTATAATTCACCTGATTTTCTGACAGAAAACTTGCCTGGAATCATGCTTATTCTATGGGATGAGCAATAAACACCATCCACTCACTTAAATAAATTGCTCAGAAAACAATGTGAACCAATAATGTGTTAACCTGGAGCAATTTCAATAAATGACAAAATTTAATAAGAAAGAATAGGTTATAAAAATTAACTGTAATCTGAAAGCTCTTTTGGAAAAAACTGTTAAACCAAATCCTTTCCATTTCTTTCCAAATACTGAGACCTAATTAATACCATGGAAGAAACACATTTATGTAATGATTTCTGTAAATTATAATTCAATAACTATTTCCAGAAATACTTCTTGAGTTACAAAAGGAGATATATAGAATCTGGGAGACCATTTATTTTTATTTACTTTTATGGTTAATAGACTATTTTTGGAGCTGTTTTAGACTTAAAGAAAATTGAATAGACTCCAGAGGTTGGAGTTGGGTATTTACACTCTGGTAAATTCATGAAAAATAAGCCTTTTTTTTTTCAATGTAACATTTCGAACTATGGAAATAATTTCTGAAGCTTTTTCACTTGTAGCATCTGCTATTCATTTCTTTGAATTTGGTTGATGTTTCCAGGGCTATTATTTCTGTTTACCATCATCATCATCTAACCAGCAACTTCAGGAATTGAACTCTGGATACGTAGATAACCTACATATCTCAGAAAAAGTTAATAATTTGTAAAAATATCACAAATATCCTGATGCCATTGTTTCTGAACAAATCTATTTAAATAAAATTCGTACCTTCTTATTTTAAAATATTTTGATAGGAGCATCAACAAAGGCAAAACACAATATGGTCTGCCTAATTTAATGTGATATTTATAAATATAATATGGAATTTATTTTTCAAGAATTAAATCAGCTGGGGTGACACTAGTTAATAGGTTATATAGGTTTGAAGTGTACAATTTCATGAAGTGTTACCTATGTATTGCATTGCCTGGCCACCATCCCAGTCAAATCTCCTTCCATCACTATATATTTGATCCACTTTACCCTTTACTAGCCCCCAGCCCCCTTTTCCCTGGTCCACCATACTGTTTTATGTGTCTGCTAGCTTTGTTTGTTTCTTTTGTGTGTTCATTTGTTGCTTTAAGTTTTATATACCACAGATGAGTGAAATTACATCGATCTTAACATTTTCTGTCTGACTTATTTCAGTAAGCATGATATTGTCAAGATCTATCCATGTTGTCACAAATGGCAGTATTTCATCTTTTCTTATGGCGGAGTGGTGTTCCATTGTATATATGTACCATATCTTCTTCATCCAATCATCTATTGAGGAACAGTTTCAGTTTTTCATCTATTGGCCACAGTGAATAATGCTGCAATGAATATAGGAGTGCATATATCTTTGCAAATTTTTTCAAAAATTTTTCTTGGCAGTTGATAAGTAGAGAAATATTTGCAATCAACTTTTAAAAAGGTGTATCTTTCTATAGATGCTTAAAAGAGTCCCCCTGAGAATCATGGTAGTAAAATATTTAATTATTTACTTAATTATGTGTTTGTGTGTACCTGTTTGTGAAAGAGAGTAATAGTATTTATACTCTCTATAAATAACCTTATTGATTTACTTATATAAAAGTATTTTCAGTAACATAATCAAGCCTACATTTTTAGAATAACATTCTTTTTAGCAAGTATTTTACCATTTTTTCTAACTGATTTAACATTTAAGTAATGCTTTATCAAATACTTTAAGCAAATTTAAAACAAACACTGTCAAATTTTATTTTTTATTTGTTTTCAAATTTAAGCAAGTTTTTATTATGAACAACCAATAACTAAATGAAGAAAAATCACATGCGTCTAAGGAGTCCCTATAGAAGCTGATTTTATGAGTGGGACTTGCAGAATTTTAACCAGTCAGCTTGGAGAGGAAGAACCCAAACACTGAGCACCCCAGTCAGTTGTAGTCAAACATAGAAGTCTTATAAGGACTGGAAATGATTCAGTTTTGTTTTTTGGATAATTTAACAAAATGACACTCTTTGACTAAGGTTACATTATCCACATCTTCCTGAGTCAATTTTTGTTATCTTATTTTTATTGGAATTCATTTATTTAATTCATGACTTCAAACATATTTACAAAAATGATAATAGGAGCTACTTCAGATCATTTAACTTTTTAAAATTTAGGTTCATAGAATATAGTATAGTAAAGTTCACCCTTTTAGGTAAATCATTTCATACATTTAGAAAAACATATATAACTATCACCTCCATGAAGACAAGAGAATATTTTCACTGTCTCTCCCCTTACCAACAACCCCTCACAACTACTGATCTGATTTCTGCTTTGCTTTTTTTCAGGATGTCATAGTATTGTTGCTTTTATCTTTACTGGATTCTTATTTTTCTTACCTTAGGTTGCTATACTAATTGTTTTGAATCCAAAATTTAATTTTTAGGTTTTTAATTTTTCCTGTTAAGTAATGGGGACATGTGAAAATATAACCTTTACTTTATTTGTACCCAATATTTTGTTAAAGGGAATGTTATTATCTAGTACTTTGTTACTTTGCTTTTATTTCTTCTTGTATCTGAAAAGTTTTTAACTTTAAATACTACTTTAAATTTTTTAATTAAATTTATTGGAGTGACATTGGTTAATATAATTATATAGGTTTCAAGTGTACATTTCTATGATACATCATCTGCATATTGCAATGCGTACCTACTACCCAAAGTCATGTTTTTCCATCACCCTATATTTGACCTCCTTTACCCTTTATTACCCCCCAACTCCTCTTCCAAAACTCACAGGCAAAGATAACAGTATGAGGATTATAAAATTTTACTTTTAAAAAATAATCAACCCAAAGGAGGAAACTGTTAGTGCTTCTTAGCACCAATCTTCTTGGCCAACCTCTCCTTCACTGTGGCTTCTTCCATCTCTAGACTCAGCTCTGTCCCGATCTTCCCTATTGCCCATTCCTACACCTCCACCATCTAACCCTTTGAGACCCCTTCAACTTTGTCATAAGAAACCCCTTTCTGTTGTAAATGCCCTTCATTTCCACTTCCCACTTTAATTCTTCCTCTCCTCTTCTTTCTCTTTTTCTGCTGATGTCACCAAGGGATGACATAGGATGACATTCCTAACTCAATAATTAATTATCATAATTCATATTTAATGATCTTTTATCTTAATCAAGATCCATCTCCCCATATTTTATATAAATAGCCATGATGTGTCATGAGAACAGAACTTCAACCTTTATACCAAGATTTCAGGATAGGAACATTAAATTCCAGAGTCACAATTACTCTTACCTTTGCTAATTTCATTTCCTTTTACAGTAAAAGCCTAAATGCAAAGTCTTCTAATGCTGCCTTAGCTTAGTAGGGAGGTTTACCTAACCTCAATGCCTAGTTATTTTTAGGGTTTACATTACTAACTTTCATGAAATCAAATTTTTTCTTGAAACAAGGCCCCACTGTTTCTGCATCTCTTTCCCAAAGGCTTATGTATCTGTGTCAATTTTTCATTTCTCTTTGGGCCACTTTCTATTATCCTGATGACTACAGAATCCTTGCAGATGACCCATAGCACCTCAAACCTAATGTAATTCATCTGAGCTATTTCAGCTGTTTGCCAGCATAGCTGACCATTGAATCCTATAGTTACTTGAAGGAATTCTATCTACAAAATTATAAAATCTTGGTAATCACACCTAATTTAACCTACATCTTTCCATTCTTTTCTTCTTCTTTTGTTGATTTTTTAAAAATAATTTTTCTTTTACTAGGAAGGTCTCCTAATTTCCCAACTGTCTTTTGGGGTTTACATCTAGCCCCACAACTAGGGATCTCAGCAGGTTGTTCTATTCAGTTATCTAAAGTTTCCCTAAATTTCAGCTTCCACCTAAGATCAGTTTGATTCACCCTACTCTTTTCATGGCTAACTCTTCAAATTGTAATCTTGCTTGCCTGCTATTTTGTACTTTGGGGAGATTTGTTATATAAATATTTACTTTCTCTTGATTCTTTATTAGTTGTTCCTTCTGTGATACTGTGATAATCAGAACTTTGCTATTCTAAAATTGCTGTCACAGCCATAAGTGATGGAAAGACCACAACCAGAGAAAATAGCATTAGGTTGAAATTTGTTTGGCTTCTATGGCTAGATTTATGTATTCTGCATATCAGTAATTTACCTTCCAACTTAAAATCTTCTCATACAGATAATCTGCATATGAATCTATTTTGTAAATTCTGGGAGCATGTGCATTAATGACAATGATCTATTTGGTTTCTTTTTTTCAATAAAAGCACATAGATGTGTAGTTTTCAGGAATAAAATATTTTAACATCATATGCTCCATGAGGGAAGGTGCACTATTGACCTTGTTATCTGTATGTCATAAAGACAGACACCATAGCTATATTTCCTTTTGAAATCACATCAGTGAAATGAACATTGGAAAGGACTTAGATGGGAACAAGGTAAGTCTACTTCCCCATTCACTCTGCAAATTAACTTTTATATATTTGTTTGTTTACGCTCTCTAACAGGAGTTAATGTAATATGAAAATGTGTAAGTCTGACACATGGGCCTTTTTTTGGACAACCTGCTTTAAATATTTACTTATTTAGGAGATCTGTCTTAGATTTTTCTGTGTTTGGCCCATTAGTATTTTGGGGGTTCATAATGTATCAACAGGTAAGGAAAATATAATGACAATACTTTTTTAGAACTTTATTTACAGAGATTTGAATAATTTAACATTAGTAATGATGTGAACTTAAAATTGGAAAAGTGACTTTCCAAGGATACTAGTAGCTTTATCTTTCATAATTTTTCTATAGGTTTTGATTTTTTTTCTAATAAAATAGTCAAATATTGGGTTCATTTTTTAAAAAATGAATTTAATTATTTAGTTGAATTTTGATAAGCATTTGGTCAGTAGCAAGCAATATTGGGCCTTCTTTTTTTCTTTTTGAGAAAAGGTTTAAGAGGCTGTAGGGCCAGAAACTTTGAATCCACAGATTATGGTACAGATAGCGTCCTTAGTGTCAAAAACAGGATGGATAGAGTTCAATAATGTGCAAAATTTTCATAAAGAAAACCCCTTTGTCTTTGCTGTAAATTTAACAATTTATCAATATATTAGGATTACTTCAAAGGTGAACCGATTTTATCTTTATAAATAAAAAAAAACAAAGCAATAAGAGAAATGACTGATACTACTATACAGGGCTCAGTTCCATATACTTTATCCCTTAGTCAAAGGGAAAACTGTACTTCAAAACCTTTATGGTGATGGCAGCACCTGAAAGGCAGCTGAGTATATGGGGTGAACTCAAAGAAAGCAAGAAAAGTGTATGGGTCCCTGAAATAAAGAACTGAATTTAAGAAATGAGTGAGAAGCTGAAAAAAAGACTATTATGAGATTGAATGTGTTATTATATAAACACTTAGAGTTAGAAACACTAGCTTTAGGAAAAATTATTGAACACTTATTTCTGAGCCTGTTTTTTATCTATGAAATGGGAGTAATAGGTTTGTAGTGATAATTTATAAAAACCATGATTGAACATCATCTTTATTATGAGTTTATGAGAAATATAGTTGAGAAGAGTGGTCCAAAGTCATGTATTACTGGTGGATGGGCACAATAGGAGAACTGAAGTTTTAGAGAAGTTACCTGTGTTGTTAATATTTGTATTTTATGTTTTTAGGTATTTCACAGTTTTTCATAAACTTTATTAAATTCAGGTGTTTTTCTAAAGCTATCATAGTCATCTATGACTCATTGCTTCTTTTTGTTTGATCCCAAATACCCTGTTCTCTTTTTCTTTGATTAAGGACTCACTAAATCACAGGAATCTGAGGAATTATTGAGAAGTGCAAAAACATGCTTCCTTTTATCTTTTCTCTAAAGTTTTATGAAAGCACTGTTTTTGGCCAGATGGCATATTGATGGGAATGTGAAAAAATGAACAAAGCAAATATGAGACAATAATTATCTTAGCATGAGATAACTTGAACTGTTCCTATGGAAAGCAGAAGAAAATAATATGCAAAGAAACAGTAGAAAGTAAAGGAAGAAATTTGTGGAGATTATGTTAATAGAAAGCCATATTTTTAGGACACAAAATTTGTATTTTTATTAAGCTCCCGTGAATTTCCTTTTTGGTTTAAATTTTAACTAAGTATTGTTCTATTTTATTCATATTCTTAAACTATTTGTTATAGAAAATAGTACAAAAGTTATAAATTCTAATGTTTTCTATCTTACAAATTTATAAAATGCAGGTTATATAACTATACTAATTTTTTATTACTGATAATGAAGGAATTTCCTCTTAAACAGAACATCAATTGGAAAGTAGATAGATGTCTGCCAATTTACATCACAAAAGGATATAATATATGGAAAATAGGGCAGTCCCAGAGAATATTAATAGCTCTTCTGTACTTGTTAGTGCAAGTTGTCTGACTTTCTAGTATTGAGGTGCTCCTTTCTATACATGTTCTTTATTTAAATCATGATAATGAAGAAATTTTAATTTATATATAGACTAAGATTATCTGCCTGTAAGGAGATAATATTTACCATATTTTCCCATGAGTAATGCACATTTTTTGCCCAAATCTTTGAGGGAAAAATAAGGATGCACATTACACATGGGTATAATTACTACATACCATGGGTAATAATGTACTGAAAAATATGGGTAAATCTTACAGTAGTGTTGCTTCTTTTAAAATTTACTCAGTAATCTCAGACTATTTTTATTCATTTTTTTCTATCTATCTTGGAAAAGGAACTGAGATTTCAGAAAAAGAATGGCTTGAAATTCAATAGCTAAGAATGGTGAGT
Source organism: Carollia perspicillata (assembly GCA_004027735.1). Taxonomy (NCBI): domain Eukaryota; kingdom Metazoa; phylum Chordata; class Mammalia; order Chiroptera; family Phyllostomidae; genus Carollia; species Carollia perspicillata. The sequence goes on along the minus strand of PVKM010011848.1, from coordinate 9,127 downwards.
CCAGCTCCCTTTCCTCTCCTTCAACTGTCCACTGAGTTTCATTATTTCTCACTTCATATATCATCATTTAGATTTTTACCCCTTTATTCGATTTTATTAATTTTTCATTATAACTGTGGAAAATCAGTCAGGGTATTAGTTATTGTATATCATATTTGATACTACTTTTTGAAACATGTAGGTTGGCTTTTAATGAAAAGGACTACCTCCAAAACTCCTTTTAGGATAAAGTGTAACTAAGAACTGCCCTGGGTTAAATCACTGAAGAGGCTGCAGCAAACCTGGTGTTGTGGGGCATGTGCTTGTTTGTTTTTGTGCTGGCTGGCTCCAATACCGCAGATTTCCATCTGCTATTGAATTGATCACGAGGACGAATATAAATAATGGATTGACTATATATTCAAATTGATAAAATTTACTTTTAGATGCACTGTTTGGAAAATTAGGGCATAGGCAGAAGTCAAGCAGTTCATTAGTACCCTTTAAAGAGGAATTAGTAACGATGATGGGAGGCATTTTTGATGCCCACATAGCCTCAGCTCAACTCTGAGAAAGCACTGGGGACAGTTACTGTACAGAATGACAGCTTTCCACGTCAAGCTCCTGCATCTTTCTGCTCTTGTGCCTGAGAACTTTGTTCCACACTATGGAGGTTTTAATGTAAATGGCCCAGGAAAGCAGAATCATGAAGGAATATCTGTAATTGAATTACTCATCAGTCGAATGGCAACAAGGAAATTTTTTGGTAGTAAGTGGAATGAGAAGTGATAACTGCCGGCTGTGACAGTGTCTTTCTTGCTATGAATCTCATGAATTATAAATTAAGATGATGTTTAGATGGAAAAGGGAGCAACAGCTTATGCAATAGCTCTAGCAATTGAAAGATGTAGGGGCAATGGCAATTTTAAGGACTGTGCCCTTGGCTGATTTTTGTTAACTGCCACAAATCTTTTGAAGAAAGATAATAAGAGTGCCGAGAGTGCCAAGTCTTTACTCAGAGTATGCTCTAGAAGCCAGAAGACATCTATGGCAGCCTTAGATATTCCCAACTCCTGAAGCAGGAGAGAAGATTCTGCTAAAAAATTAGGTGCAGGATTTGATCATAAGAGTGTTGGAACTATAAAGTAGGTGTAACACAGAACTTTGAATGTCACCTCTACTGCTGTGGAGGCCCTGATGGGGAAATAAATGAAGTCCTAAAACATCTGACCAGACAGTAGATATTTAATACAAATGAACATTCTGGGGTGGCAGGAGCAGCCTGTAGAGAATACCCACATTCACTTTCATTGATGCTTTAGAAAAACCTTTTTATTTTTGTTCTGGAAAAACTGAATGACTAATGCCAATTATAAGCTATGTGTGGAAGCCTGAGGTCCTCTGTGATGGCATACAAAGAGGCTAATGTCTCCCTCAGTTGGACAGAATAGCAACCTGAGACTCAGACCCAGGTCCTAATTATCAGAAAAGACAATGTCCAAAAAAGGCTAAACTTTCAATGAAGTCAGGATCTGCTTGCTAAAGTCAGGACCTGATGTGGATCCTGGCCTGCAGGATCTGTGTTTGCTGTGGCTGCTAGTGAACAAATACACACAGACAACAGAAGTCCTGTGGAGAAAAAGGGATGGCATGGCCACTCTCTGAGAGAGAGAATGTGAGAGGGCCAGAGAGCCCAGTCCCTGCCTGGACAAGCTTTTATTGCTTTTCTGGGTACATTACAGGTAGGGTCGTCCTCATTTGCTATGCACAGGTTCACTGCAGGAGATTACCTTTCACAGATAACAAGGGAAAACCTCTCTGAGGGCGTGGTCCTATGTGCCACTCATTCCCCACTGGTTTTCCATGTGGAGACTGAGCTACATTTCGATGCCATGTGAAACAGTTCCCTACAAGGACCCTGGTTGGAAAAGAATGCGACCAAGGAATATAAAATGGGTCCCCCGAATCAAGAATTCTCAGATTCCTCTGAGCTCTCTGCACCCTTCCCTATTAAGAGGTAGAATGCTCCAACTGCCTAAGAGGGTGCAAATGCTTTTCTCCTGAAAGCCATGTATGACACTAAATATTAGTTCTCACTCTCCCTTCTGGCCTCTAGGCCTTAAACTAGGGTTAAGTTATAACCTAAACCATCTAGGGATGTTCTGAATCTAATAAGGAAAAAAAAAACATTCTATAAGAACTGCAAAATAAAATGATCATTAACTGTCAGGAACTAGTATGGTGTAAATGAGATTGCATTCTGAGTTTTTTATCTTTGACCATCCTCCAGGGATATAAAACAAAAGACCCATGTAAGGAGCTTTAAAAAATGTAGAGTTTTTTAATGCATACATTTTATGAAGTAAAATAGATTTAGCATTTACTTGAACTCTCCTAGATATAAAGATATTGAGCCCTCCTAATTATTTTTTCAATATTATATAATTAATGTCCACCATCATGAAAAATACATCAGCAAACTATCTCTTTCTTCATGAATGCATTTGAATATTGATTATATAAAATTATTTTTACATACAAATGAATACAAATCTGATATTCTGCAAATTTAACTATTTTCTTGAGAATATGTTGAGAAATATCAGCTATGATTTATAGAAATTCCCATGAATGTAGGTTATATTATCTATTCTTCTCACTTGTAACTCTTAGACTTTCATCAAATACTCCCTTGGGTCTTGGGATGCATTCTTCTCTACCATAGTCAGTTGGAGAGTAAGCTGGTGCCTGTTAGACTTACAGAGTAACTTTCAGTTAGATCCCAGATGGCTGTGGGAATGACATCTTTGGGGACTTTTGGGAAAATGCGAACTGGAGAGTTAAACTGTCCTGAAAGTAATATGTTCTAGGTAGAATGCTAAATTTGCTACCCTCAAAGAAGAAACATTCAGAATTTGCTTATTGAATATCTAGTGTCACTTTTTTTTCAATAGTTCAACTGTATGTATGGCAGCTTTCAAAAGGGGCAACATGAAGTCAACATTTAAACTAAATTAAGAATAGTTTTTATCTATATAAATAAATCTCAAAAAAAATGAGTTTGTCTACTTCTGATTTGAATTTTAGTACCATAGACAAATATCACTTCTCTTCATGAATAGCTCTATAAAATATTATAGTAACTTATTTGCAACCAGGCAAGTCAGAAAAATGTTTTCTATGTTTTACTAAAACAATTTCTACCACCACAATTACCAATTTTTTCTTCCCTCCAAGCTATCTCTTTATCTGGGTAAGTTTCATTTTAATTCTCTATAGGACTTTTTCACAGTTTTCTTAAATGGAATTGCCAGCCAATGAAGTTACATAAAAATGAGTGACTAAAGAACAGTGTAAGAATTCTTATATGTTCATGAAGTGCTGTGCTGTAAAATATTCTTTTTGCATTATTGAAATTATGTTGAAAATAATAATATGTATTTTATAATATACTGGGGTAAATGAAAAAGACTGGTAACCGTTAGATGAACACAACCCTTTGGGGAGTTGGGCTCGTCCAGCCACTCACTGAATGTGCAAAGCCTGGTGAGATGGATTTCCCAGCATGCCTGTGAGTGAACCATTGGCACACACAGTAATGTGCAATGACACATCGGTGGGAAGCTCTGCTCTATCACTTTGTGAGGCTCGCTAATGAACCAACATTACATTTTTTGAATCATGTTCAGTTTATGATCCAGGATGATATAGGTGTGGAAGGTAATAGTAAATATTTAATTTTTTACTTTTAATGAAATAACCTGTTTTAAAAACAGTTTTAAATTATTTATTTTTTCTACAGTAAGAAAGGTTGAAATGAACAAGGTTTCTTCTTCCCCTCTTCTCATTTTATTTACCTATTAATAGTTGATAACATTATATTTCTATAGTTATTTCTTTGAAGTTGTTAAATATGTTATTATATCTTTAATTTTTTTACTTGCGAGTGATATATATTGACTCCTGACTACTATACTTCATTACAGTATATTAACAACAGTTAATCAACTGACATATTTTACCTCAAATAATTTCTCATTCTTTTCTTTCCAAGTAATTTGGTGTATTCATATACATTGTTGGAACATATGTTTATATACTCTCTTGTAATTCTAATAGTTATATTTGTTTTAGACTTAGACCTGTACTTAGACCTGCAGCGATTCTTGTCAATCACTTTCCAATGGTTTTCAAATCAATCTTTGATTGTTTGAAATTTTCTAATAGTTTTCTTGAGAAAGATTTATTAAAATGAATTTTTATATATTCAAAACTTTCCATAACCTTTACACTTGAAGGAAAGACAGCTGAAAATAAAGTACTTCAAGTTGCAATTTTTCTCTTGAGTATCTCCTTGGATTGAATGTAACTGTGTAGAAATCTGAGGCCATCCTTTTTTTTTTTCACTTATAAGCTAATCAGCTTTTTCTTTGCCAGATTATCCAAAGAATACTTTATATTCTAGTAACTTTATGTTTTGTTTTGTTTTCTAAATTTTTAAAAAATATTTTTTTATTTATTTTTAGAGAGAAGGGAAGGGAAGGAGAAAGTGGGAGAGAAACATGACTGTGTGGTTGTCTTTCATGTATCCCCTACTGGGGACCTGGCCTGCAACCCAGGCATGTGCCCTGACTGGGAATTGAACCAGTGACCCTTTGGTTCACAGGCCCGTGCTCAATCCACTGAGCTACACCAACCAGGACTAATTTTTTTTAATTCCAGTTAAATTTATTTGGGTGACATTGCTTAATAAAATTATGTAGGTTTCATGTGTACAATTCTATATCATCTATATATTGCATTATGTGTTTACCATCCACACTCAAATCTCCTTCTATCACCATACATTTGACCCCCTTTACCCTTTTCTACTTCCCCCCTTTTTCTCTCATGTAACGGCCATACTGTTGTCTGTGTCCATGAGTTTTTATTTATTTTTCTTGTTTGTTCTTTTGTTGTTGTAAGTTTTATATCCCGCAGATGAATGAAATCATGTGATCCTTGACTTTTTCTGTCTGACTTATTTTGCTGTGCATAATATTCTCAAGATCCGTTTATGTTGTTTCAAATGGCAGTATTTCATCTTTGTTAGGTCTGAGTAGTATTCCATTGTATATATGGCTATACCTTCTTTATGCAATCATTGATTGAAGGATGCTTTGATTGTTTTCATGTCTTGGCCACTGTGAATAATACTGCAAGAAATATAGGGATACATATATCTTTGCAAATAAATGTTTTCACATTTTTGGGGTAGATACCCAGAAGAGGGGTTTCTGGGTCATATGGTAACTCTATTCTTAATGTTTTTAGGAATTTCCATACCGTTTTCCATAGTGGCTGTATCAGTTTACATTCCCACCAGCAGTGAATAAGGGTTCCTTTTCTCCACAACACTTGTCATTACTTGTCTTTTTGATAATAGCCATTTAAACAGATGTGAGGTGATATCTCATTGTAGTTTTTTAATTTAATCTTTATTGTATTTTTTCCATTACCATTTAGTCTCCTTATACCCTGCTTCCCCTGGCAATCACCACGCTGTTTTCTATGTCCTCAAGTCTTACTCTTTTTGCTCAGTCCCTCCATCACTAACTTCCCACCCACAGCTGTCAGCCTGCTCTCCATCTTAGTCTGACTTACATTTTGCTAATAGCTAGTGAAGTTGAGCATCTTTTCATATATCTGCTGGTCATGTGTATGTCTTCTTGGGAAAGGTGTTTGTTCAGGTCCTGTGCACCATTTTCTACTAACTTATTTTTAAGGAATATGTCTTAGAAACCTGGCCAGGTGAATCAATTGGTTAGAGAATTGTTCCGTACACCAAAAACGTTGCAGATTTGATTCCCACTCAGGGCACATACCTAAATAGTGTTTTCAGTCCCTGATCAGGTCCCATCTGGGAGGCAGCTGATCTGTTTTTCTCTTACATTGAGGTTTCTCTCTTTCTGTCTTCTTTTCTCTCTCTCTAAAATCAGTAAACACTTCCTCAAGTGAGGATTTAAAAATATATGTTTAGTATGGTTCATTCCGAATCAATTTTATCTACCACATAGTATAGCTTTTCTTTCTTTTTTATTTCTGGAAAGTTAAATTTTCTGGAGAGCATATGTACCTTATTTCATTTTCTTTTAGAGAGAGCTTTAAAATTGTGTGTTGGCTCTCCTTTGCCTCTTTTCTATATCTACAATTTTTTCTCTGATCTTTTTATGGCTTAGTTCCGTTTCTTTCTGGTTGCTTTTTAAATTATATTTGTACAATGTCTAGTTCTTTTATGTGCTGCCCAACATTGTTTTCTGTGAGAGACTTGTCTTTTCATTTCTAACTCCAGGCAGTCTCAGATCATCTCTCAAAATTTTCAGTGCTCACCTCATCTTGACTTGCAAGGTCTTACACTATCCTGCTTTCCTTACCCTTCCTGAGTTAATTTTCTATCCTGATCCCCTGATTTTCTCAGTTCTAGGACCCTGTTCCTTAGTGTCCTTAGAAAAGAACAGGCATGCTCTTAAGAGACTTGGATGTTCTCTCACTAAAATATTTTCCCCTCAGATATCAACATTGCTCCCTGTTTCAGCAGTCACAATAAAGCCTTCTTGTCTTCCCAATCTGCAACTTCAGTCCTTTCCAAAAATTTTATATTCCCCTTCCTCTTTTTTTCTCCTTAGCTATTGACATACCTGTACACTCTTTCAGTCCTTTATCTTGATTATGTGTTTCCTGGTAGAATAAAAAACTTTCCCAAAGGAAGTCTTGTCTCTGTACTACTATATTTTCAGCACCTGACACAGAATAGGATTTCATTAAACAGTGTCAAACAAATGGATAAAGAAATTACATACTTTTCTCAAATTAATTTTTGAAATACTTTATGTAAATATTTTTGCCATCAGATTTTTAACTTCAAAAATATTTTTTAATCCAATATTCTTTTCCTAATAGCTTTTAATACCACTTTATTGATGTAAAGTTTTTCCTGTTCTCACCGAAGCTAATAAACTATCTTAATACTTTTCTTCTCATTATTGCTTTGTACCAGTTTCCAACTTCCTCTAACAAAGTCTTTGTTTTTTCCTCAGAAAAATGCATGGGGCACTAGAACAGCCAATCGGAAGTTTTTCTGCATTGTTGTTGTTTATAGTTTGCTGCGCTTCATTGAATGATATTAGGAATGAAAACTTTTTATTGTCAAATACCCAACTTTTAGTGTTCTTATGTCTGCCCCTCTTTCTGGGTCTTATAAATTTCCTCAGAAAGGACTTATTTTTTATCATACCCAAAGGTATAACTCTGACTATGTTCCTAGACCAAACAGAGGAAGGATATTGTATCTCACCATTTTATAGGAATAATTTTCCTAAATCTCCTTTTTTTCAGTAGGTTTTCCATATCCTTTCCACTTGGAAGCACATTTCCTGATTCCATATGTTCCTAGTTAGAGTTCTCTGGAGAAGAAAATTCTGATTTTCTCCTGCATGGAAAAATGTTGTTTTCCTACCCACGGCACAGGACAAAGGATCTGTAACCCGGCTGCAGAGAGGCGTGTTCCCTCACAGTTCTCAGTTGTTTCCTGACTCTTTAGTGTCAGTTTATTCTGCACTTCTTCATGACCAGTTTAGAATTTAGCTTTAGAATTCTTTTTTTTCTTTCTTTTTCTTGTTTTTATTGTTGTTCAAGTACAGTTTTCTCCATTTCCCGCCCCCGACCACTACCCCCGACCTACCTTCCAGATTTCAAGTTTTATTTCTATGATATTTTTTCTTTTCCTTGTTCCTTTTGGTTTATCCTTTTTTCTCCCTTAAGTCTGTATAGTGTAATTTAAAGAGGGAGTACAGACAAGCATATGTTTCAATTAGTTTATTTAAAATGGTGAAATCATTTAAATTATTTCTATTTTATGTATTTAATAGACAAATTTTACTATACCTTATGACTAATAATTTTTTTCCTTAGAAAAAGAAGACAAGGAAAGGAAAAAGAGAGGGAAAGAAACACTGATGTGAGAGAGAAACATCAATCAATTGCCTCTCCTCCAAACCTGCAACCCAGGCAGGTACCCTGATCAGAATCAAACTGTATCAAACTGTTAACTTTGCTCTTTGCAGGACAATGCCCAACCAAATGAACTACGCCAGCCAGGGCTATCCCTAATAACTTTTTGATAAGAAATTTAAAACAATAGAATTTGGGCCACTTAATCTTCCATATGCCTCATTTAGAAGAAATGAGAGTTATCAGAAGGAGATAGAAAAAATCGTGTAACTTTGTTGTCAAAAGGCCAGGATATAAGCTATGACTGTGCCTTTAACTCGGTCCTCAGGCAGTTCTTTACCTTTCTGGGCCTCAGTTTTTTACTCCTTAATTAATGGGTTTAGATAACTGGTCTCTAAGATCATTCCAGAATAAATATTTTGGTTCTTATTAATATATACAGGATCCCATTGGTGTGTGGATTTTAACATAGATTTCATTCAACAAGTACTCACATTTGTAGATTAATTATATTGTACTGCCACTTTATCGAGACTCCATTTTTCATTGCATGTACTGTAACTGAGCTTTGACAATTTTCTTCTGCATACCAAAACTGGGGAGAATTTTATCAAGCTCATTTAGCAAAAGTGTGCTGCACTCACAGGACCTGTTAAAGTTCTTGTCAGATGAAGATGGCAATCATGAGAGCTGGACAGGTACTTAGAGATCATTGATCCAACCTCCTCCTCTCACAAGAAGTGAAAGGCAACGCAAGCCTGTATAGCGAGTGATGTGGATGCTCCAGATCACAGGGAGATTTAACTAAACGGTACTCTCAAGATATGAATGGTATTATTCCAAATTGTGACACATTCAGGATTCTGTCACTGTTGTGATGGTGGTCCTTTTGCTTGGTTTATTGGTTTTTACTCTGTTCTGCTTTGTTTTATTGTCCCGCATGCTGCATTTAAATAGGGACCAACCATGTCTACCTTGACCTGACTCTTTATTTATTTGTTTGTTTGTTTGTTTATTATTTTTATTTTAATTGTTATTCAAGTACAGTTTTCTGTCGTTTACTCCCATCCCAGTCCACCCCCCCAGTGTCCCCACATCCCTCCCATTTCCACCCCCCTTAGTTTTTGTCCATGTGTCCTTTATACTTGTTCCTATAATC
>PVKM010011847.1:0-32600 GCA_004027735.1 Carollia perspicillata | reverse complement strand
AAGAAGCTAAAAGAGACAGAAAGGACACATAAGGCAGAAGGTGCCACTTCCTAGCTGTCTGATCTGGGTGGGACAAGTGACTCGATCCATCTGAGCCTCCGAGTCGCCATCGATCAAACGGGGTGCTGTACCTCACGGGGTTGTTGGAGAGGGACCTAGTGTGACTTGCTCACCGCTGTCTACAAGTGCTCAACAAACACATGTTGAAGGGATGCAGTAATTGTGTGCTTGGCACAGGGGCTGGTGGTAAGCGTCCAGTGAGTGGCAGCTGATGGCATTAACAAGAGTAGGAAGTCTTCAGAGAGACAACCGCCCTAGCTTTTCCAAACCCAAACGTACCTCAGGGTAGCGTCAACGCGGGCCTGCGCAGTAAACTGCGCTTGCGCGTAAGTGCTTTTTTTTTTTCCCCGCCCCCTCAAGCGTGAGGACCAGTGAGGCGGGCCTCCGCGGCCGCGCGACAGGTCCAGAGGGTAGGACTGGGGAAGGGGTGTGGCTTAGCAGGCCCGCCCGGCCACCCTCTTCCGGGCTCCGCCAGCTGCGCGCGCATCCTCCTCCCCCTTCTTTTGTGGTCCGGCCCATTGCGAGGGTGACAGGAAACCCTGTGCAGGGAGCGTCGCCATCTTGGACCTGCCCGAGGAAGATCCTGAGGGAGCTGCAGGAGCAGTCGCCGCTACCACCGCTTGTGTCACCAGCGCGTCTGCACCTCGTCCGCCAGCCCGCTACCTGCTGGGGCCTGGGACGACCGCCCCCGCCCCTCTCCGGCTGCTCCCGCACGCCTCTTCCTCGTCCTGACGCCCCCCGTCCCGCCCGGAAAGCTGCCCAGCCACCAGCAGCCCCCCAGGTAACCCAGGCCTTCCGCAGTGTCCGACCGGCCGAGGCCTCTTCGCCGGGCTCTCGGAGGGCCGCGGGTGGGGACGACGGCGAGCCGGGGCCGCGGGCGGGCGGCGCCGCAGGGCAGGCCCTGTCAGGCCGCGGCGAGCCCGGGGTCGCGGTGGCCGCCGCGGGGCCGGGCCTGCGGGGACTTCCTCGCTGGGGCCGGGGCGTCCCCGCGCTGTTCTCTGGTTCTCCCCGCCCGAGGCGTGCCGGGATGGGTGTGCTCGGGCCCGCCTCCCGCGCCTCCTCCGCCTCCTCGGCTGGACCGGGCAGACTGGCCTCCCCGCCGGCCCCCCACTCCTGGCCGCCGTGCCGGCGGCTCAGACCACCCCCGCGGTGTGGATCCGCGCGAGCCGCGCCGCCTTGCAGCCCGCGAGCCCCAGACGTGGCAGTCCCCGTCCCCCAGGCCGCGTCTGGCCCTGAGTACAAAAGGCAGCACGCCGGCATCTTGGACTAGCGCCGGCGTCCTTGCCGGTGTGGGCGGCCGCCTCTGCACTCGCGCTCGAGGAGGGGTCTGTGGGTCCGCGGGCCCGTGCTTGCGCGGTTCTGGTTTGGGTGAGTCCCCGTAAGGCCCGGGGCATCATCCCAGAAGGCCCCGAGCCCAGATAGCATCCGGAGGTGAGGAAGAAGACCGAAAGTTTTGTCTTTTCTAGAATTGAAAAGAAGGAACAGGCGTTGTTTCGATGGCTTGCATTCGTACCGTGTGCCAGGCACAGATTTACGTGTCTTCATACAGGTTTATCCTGCTTCACGCAGCTCTTGGTGACAAGCTGAGTTGTCGCCATTGCTCAAGTGAGGAAACTGAGGCTTGCAGTCGCGATGGGACTGGTTAAAGATGGTGCGTGCAAATGGGACTCCCCCTGCACCGTGGCCGGTGTGTACTACACTCGAGTTAGGCCAGGGTTACAGACCTGACCGTTTCAGAGGTAGCTACAGCTCTCTTCCTCCTTTTTTATCTTTGCATGGGATGGCGGCGGGTTGCCCCTTTGTAACCCGGAGTCTGTCGTGTGGGCCACTGCACTTCCAGTCGTCGTTCCCACGACTCGAGGAGAGACGACAAGATTTCCAGTTTACGTTTGAAGACAAAAACTGGGGTTCCCGGAGGCCAGACGCTTTCCTGGTGGCTCCACAGCAAGGGTCAGAGCCCAGCTCTGAACTCTTGGGAAGTTTATCCCTCATTTCACAACTACCTTTTATTCAGATGTGGTTATTAAGGACAAAGTCAGTGCTGCACTAATTCAGTTCCCTCTTCTTCCCCTAAGACTTTCCAAAGCTTTTCCCTCAGTATTCTGCTTAGGCACTTTTACTGGGTCGTGCCTTGAGGTGTGTAATATGTAATGCCTTTGACTTCCCAGTTAAGTGACCATAAGCATGTTACCTAACTTTTCAGACTCCGTGTTCTTGCCTATGTTGGGGATAATAGTACCTATATTTTTTAGTTGATGTGAGGCTTAAGTGGGATTAAAAATTAAAAACCCTTAGTACATTGCTTGGCGTATAGTGCCCCACCACCTGTAACAGTGCCAGGCATTGGTGCATGTAGTGAGTGTGTAGTATTCGTTGACTAAATGAGAGGACCATGGCTTTGGAGAGCTGTAGATTTACACCTGGGCCCCAATTTTAGCTTTGCCTTTAGTGGTCTGTGATCGCAGATCTGTCACTTCTCTGAGCTGGTTTCCTTGTCTGTAAAATGAGGTTTTAGTACTAGAGATTACTTACCAAGTAGCTGGCATGTCTTAGGCACTCAGTAAATGGCAGTTATTTAAAAGATGTAAAACTTTAGATTCTAATAACCTAAAAAAATTCCTTGGAATTAAAGCTACATTTTATAAGTTTTTGCTTTTTGTATTTTATGTTAAACTTTATGGTTGTGTGCTTCAACTCTGCAACAGAATTTAGGGTGTTCTTACAACTGATTTTTATCACAGTATTAAATATCTTTGCATAATCTTAGTAAGATACTGTGCTTGAAGGAAACCTTTGGTTAAGACACGTAGAATATGTTTTAAACATACTCTACGTGTCTTAAGGGCTGCTCAAGGACTATTGAGAGATGCTTCATGTTTTATCGATAAAAAAGCTTGAAACATTTTTTATGGTTAAATGCCAGGCATGGCTGGAGACAGCAGTGTACAAATAGAGCTGTCAAAGATGTTCTACTCTACTTTTTAAATACTTTTATTGTAGACAATTTTAAACATATACAGTATGGAATAGCATGTTAAGGCTTCATATACCTGTCAGCCAGTGTCAGTAATGATCAGCAATCTTGATTCTTCCACATATACCTGTACTCTCTCCACCAAGTTATTTTGAAGCAGATCTCAGATATCATACATCATTTCATCAGTAGAATTTCACTATTACTAATCCTCTTTTTTAGAGCTAATCCTCTTAACTTTAGTAGTAAGGGCAAGGTTTTTATTTGTTTCTCTCCTAAGTGCTTTACTTAAGTGAACAGAGGTGCAGTGCTGGAGTACTTTATCTCCTATTCATAGCATCATAGTTACCTGAGACAGTCTTGCTACGGACACATGAGGGAATTCAGGGTTTTTTCTTATTCACATTATTGATTTGTAGAAAAGTGTGTAACATTAAATAGCTTGTCAAAAGTGAAGTGTTGTTGTGTGTGTGTGTGTTGTAGGTGAGTCTCAGAAATGGCTGATTTGTTTTTGGAGGTTGCTTTACTGTTGAGGAAAGGAAATTGACCACTCATTTTGATTAGATTATTAGAGTGGTTGAAGTAAGTTTTATGTCCACTTGACTGACAAATCAAGTAGCATTCCACTTTACTGGGCCTATAAACAAATCAAAATGCTTCCATTCTTGAGTTTCATGAAGGAAAGGGACAGTATTGTTTTGCTTTTGTTTTTTAATCAATTTGTTTTTTTTCCCCCGTGTTGTCTTGAAACAGCTATGTAAAAATTACATAGTAACATCATGTGTTCTGAGGAGTAGAATAAAATAGCTGTCAGCAGTTGTGAAAGGATCAGTCAGACGTGGAGCATAAGCTAACAAAGTAAGGAGGCAAACTATTAAAAAAAAACAACCTGGAAATACCCTTGCTTATTGGAGTGGTTTTTTGAGGCTGATCATATGATTGACTTCATATAATGTTCCCTATATTATTGCTGAATGTGGAAGTAATGTTGGAAATATTATGAAAGGGAGTTCTTTTGGTTTATTTTTTAACTTGTTTTATATCATAATTGTATATAAAATGCTTTAAGTATATTTAATAGTCCTTAATTTTTTTCTACTTTGAATATTAGAATAGCACATACTTACACTGTCAGTGCAGGGATGGGTAAAGAAAGTTAATTTCTTTCCTTTTTCTAGTTTCAGCCCCTATGTTCATTTTTTTTACAGTTTGATGTGCGTCCTTCCATAGTATGTGTATATAGGATTGGTGAGTGAGTGTTTGTGTGCGTGTGTGTGTGTGTGTGTTCAAAATGGGCTATGCTATCACATCATACTCAAGCTTTCTTTTTTTAACTTAAAATCATGGATATTATTTCCAGGTTAATACATATATTTCTAAATGGTTTTTAAACTAGGTGTATATTGTTTCATAATACAGATGTGTTGTACTTTATTTAATCATTTCCCTGTTGATAGGAGTTTAGATGGTTTCCAGGGGGGGTTTTGCTGTGAAATGCTGCATTTAATGTATTTGAACCTGTAACCTTGTGAACTGAAACTTTTATTTCTGTAGACAGCTTTTAAATCGGTTTCTTGATCAAAGGATGATTTGGATTAAAAAATTATTTATTTTATTTTTAGAGAGGGGAAGGGAGGGAGAAAGAAAGGGAGAGAAATACAATGTGTGGTTGCCTCTCATGTCACTCCAACTGGGGATCTGGCCCACAACCCAGGCAAATGCTCTGACTGGGAATCGAACTGGCAACTCTTTGGTTCGCAGCCCATGCTCAATCCACTGAGCTACACCAGTCAGGGCTAGATACTTTTTTAAGATTTTAAAATATATACTGATTATACCCAAAATATAAATGTTTATGCCCCATAAAAATGTTGTGGCAATTCAGACTCCCACAAGCAAATGTATGAGAGTGACTACCTTCACATCTCTATCTGTACATTTCAAAACCCAGTCATTTATATGTCTGTATAATTTTATTTGGAAAGGTATCTGATTCAGTATATGAAGATCATGGAATTCTGTTTTTGGTACAACCGTGATTATGTTTAATATGCATTTAGTGACAATTTAGATCTATATGTATTAGCCTGGAAAAACATCCATAATTTTGTTAAGTGAAAAAAAAACGTACTGAAATGTTTTGGGCAGTAGCAAACTCCAACTAAAAATATGTTTCTCAACTTAACTATGGTGTGTTTCATGTTCAAGAGATGAGGTTGCAAATCCTGTTACAGCAGTATTAAGCATAGTTGGTATTTAAAATGGGCCACACAATTATAGTGTTTATGCATTTAGTAAACATTTCTTTTGATAGCCAGGAAATTTTGAGCTGAATTTTACAGGCACTGATAGTTAAACTGTTCCCTAATTTGTTAGTATAGTTATCCTCCATTTTTCTCTAATTTTGAGTTTTTGCTTTTATTTTTATCAGTCTGTATATCTGTGTGCCTTTAATAAGCTACCTTAGAGAAAATTGGGTTCTTTGGAATTAGGCCTGGGTTCAAGTACCAGCTCTGCCATTTACTAACTTTGTAACACTGGCCAAATGTGAATTTCTCCAGACTGCAGTTTATTCAGTATTTACATGGACATGATAATGATTTTGAAGAGGTGTGAGAATTAAGTAAGAATTACATAAAAACAATCAATAATAGAGAAAAGTACAGATCATCACATGGTTCTTGACAAATGTTATTGCCCTTTAGAAACTTTTTTTGTAAGTAGATATAATATGAATTGTTTTTACTAATTATCATTTATTCATATCTATAAGTCCTGATTACATTGTATACTCTGAATGTAATTATTTACTACTACTTATTTATAATATTAAATTAGAACCAAGTGAGTGAACCGAGAAAGATTGGTATCCCAAAGTACCACTGTAGGGTTTCATAGATGTACTTATAGGTACATTTCGTAACTGTGAAGGAGGGAGGAAGGTATAGTGGTGAAGAGTGGGGTTCTTCACAGTCAAAACAGTTCAATTAGTATAGACTTGACCAATCAGCTGTGTGACCTGGGCAAGTTTCTTGCCTGTTCAGTCTTCCCTCATCTTAAAATGAGGATAATAATCACTGTTTTCTTAGGATAGTAGTAAGGAATTAAATGAAGTTGCATGTAAAGTATTTATTATTTAGCACATTCCCTAGCTTATATTAAGTGCCCAGTAAGTGGTAACCATACAGTTGCATTTGCTATTAGTTTAAATGCTGTTCATATATTTGACGATGCCTGTTGTTTGAATGTAGTGCTCTTTTTTCCTTAGAGAAATTAAAGGCATTAAAGGCAATCTTACGTACATGTGAACTTTATTGAAATGCTTTTTGTAAAACGTGGAAGATAGTGCATTTTAATCATACCAGTAATTGTGCACTAGTTACAGAATGCTACCAAGATTTTTTAATGAGTGGAGATTGCAGTGTTGAGAGGTCAGACTCATGTTTTCAGAGCATTTGAACTGGATTGACATTTCTTATGCCTTTTTTTTTAAACTTTTGAAGCAGAGGTACACCCCTTAAGTAATAGGGGAAAAACTTTTTTTCCCCTTCCAAAGCTAGTTGCTAGTTAAAAATATGTTTCTCATCTTACCACCTTTACAGTGAGTGGTATGTTTTGTGTTCAAGAAATGAGGTTGGGAAATCCTTGGTTAAAGCAGTGTTAACTAGTTAATATACAATATACAGATCATGTATCATAGAAATACACACTTGAAACATTTATGATCTTATTAACCAATGTCATCCCAGTAAATTTATTAATAAATAAATAGATAAATAAAGTCATTTGTATATTGTTCTATTGTAAATGCATAATTTTGAGTGAATGTTATCAGTAAACTACAGGAGTTATTTAAAACCAGCTTAGTGTCTTACCTTAGAGTAAGAAGGGTAGGACCTACTGTTTTAGTGGCTACAGTGCTAGATATTTTCTGCCTTCCTAATTACTCAAATTAGTAAGTTTGAGTAATCTTTTTTAATTTTGCTGTTAGGGTTTTTACTTGTAATTTTTAAGAAATGTGAACTAGAAAATTGAGTGGTGAAGAAGAGATAGGCACTGGTATTGGATCTGAAATAGTGATCATTCTCTTATTTGGAAATAGTTGATAGGAAGTAATGCTTGGCAGTTTTTAAGAACATCTTCAAAATTATTCATCTTCGATATTTAATTAATGAATGCTTGTGTAATAATTAGTGAGTACACAAATTGGTACAACTAGAACTGGGTTGTAATTGTATGGATAGTCTTTAGAGCATTTCGAGTAGAAATTGATATTGTTAGATGCCATAGTTTTAACATAAAATATAAGGAAGCAAAGTATGTGCAGTTGCAACTTTCAGTAAGAATAGGGGAAAGGAATAGGAAAATCAGAAGGGGAAGAACATGCGAAAAACAGTAATTTAAAGGTTACTGCATTATTTTTTTTCCTTTAAGTCTGAATGGGGAGAGAAAGACATAAATTAATTAAAAGAAAAGAGTTTGGGAGGAGTGTGAGTTAGGACATTGTAGCCTTTATCATTTTTATTTTGAGAGATGATTTTTTTTCTTGTATTTGGGATCTGGTTCAGAGATCTAGTAAATAATTCAGACCAATTTTTGCCATAGGACCAAGTTTATTCTTAAACATTTTGCGTTCCCAGTATCTGGGAAAAGGGAATCAAGGTGATCAGAATCAGAGTTAATCTAACCAGAAAACCACCCTTTTCTGAAGGAGCTGGTTAAGGGAGTTTTCTTTGATGTTGAAGACTGATTATAAATGTGTTACAACAAGTCAGGCTGGACTAGGTAGCAGGGCATCCAGCTAAGAGAGGAGATTGTACTGTCTGAAGTTATTGTCTAGTAATTTACAACTTTCCCTTTCCTAATAACAATAATTCACTTATTTTACATATATACTTCTTCTACAGGTTATATTTTATTATTTATGTAGAAATTTTATTTGAAATATATACAAGAAGGTGTTAATTTCAGTAAATGAATTTCTCCAGTCATAACAAATATATAGCTTTTGTAATTTAACAGTTGGCCAGAGCAGTAGAAATTACTGGAAATGAAATTTTTAAAAATGAAGATTAAATCTTCATACATATAAAGAATTTTTATCTTTGCTTAAACTGAAAACTGATTTGAGAATAATTTTATTGGAAGTTATTACCAGTATTAGAATTTAACTCTTCTCTAGCACCTGGCAGTGTCAAGGCATTCATTTGAATAAATTGAAGAGTTGTTTTTTAAAGTTATTAAAGTAGGAGAGAAATTAGAATTCTTCAAGTTAAGTCATCTGAGGTTAAGGAATGGGCTGTGATCTTTTGAAGTATATTCTAATAGATAAACTTTCAAATTTACAACCACAAGTAGTATTTTATGCCGCTATCTGATACATTGTTAGTCCTCAAATCCTACATTAGGTTGAACCATATGAAATCACCAGTGATTGACTTTTTAAAAAATCTGCAAGAACAACAGTTTCACGTGGTTGTATCTAAATCTGTCATTACTTTGGATTGGAAATAATGATTGTTCTTTCTTTGGATGCTGTGCTAACCATTGATTTAAAGTAGAGTAAAAAAGTTTGTGTTTATAAGTTAGTGATTACTTTTTAAAAAACATTCTTTTGTCTTGGCTGGTGTGGCTCAGTGGATTGAGCACCAGACTGCCAACCAAAGGATCTCTGGTTCAATTCCCAGTCAGGGTACATGCCTAGGTTGCAGGCTGGGTCCTCAGTTGGGGGTATGCAAAAGGCAACCACAAATTGATGTTTCTCTCCCTCTCTTTCTCCTTCCTTTTCCCTCTCTCTAAAAATATAAAAATAAAATCTTCAAAAAAATATAAAAAAAACATTCTTTTGTAAAAATTAGGGTTCTGAACAAATAGGCCATCATTAATTCACATGACCAATTAGTAGGAATGAGACCTTAAGCGGGGGAGAGGACTACTTATAATGCTGCTTAACTTGAATTTATAAAGATTTCCTTGTTTAACATTTTCTAGAGAACATTTGTTGTTGGATATTTCCTAATGTGAAATATTGGAATTGTTTTTTATTTAATTTCTTATATTTCCATGGAATAATACATGAGAATGTTAAAGCAGTGTTCAGCCATGAAAATGTGTACATTTGATCAATTTGGGAAATGCAGGTTTTACTCTTCCAACATTTGGTTTATAATTAGTGTGCTTTATTTTATATATCTCTAAAGGATAGCAGTTATCATCTTGGATAACTTGTGTATACTTTTCTACTGAAGTAACACAGTTTTCTTTATTTTTAGTGCCACCATGGCAACTGCACCATACAACTACTCTTACATCTTTAAATATATTATTATTGGTAAGTTTATTTAACTTACACTCTTGTTCTCCAAAGAAGGTTATAATATACAAAGTATTTATATATTAATTCTTAACATACCAATCCAGAAGAAGTGGATGCTTTTCTCAGTGCAAAATTATTAAGATTAATTTTTGTATTAATGTACACTTTGTGTTGTGGCTCTGGGTACTTTTGTAGTACAGTGTTGGGTGTCTGAAGTGATGTTTGCTGTTCCTGAAGGCTACCCGAAGACTTGTTAATATTGGGAATGAAATGAATTTCCTAGGAGTGCTGCTAACATTCCAGAAATTTAATGAAAGCCCTCAGAGACTCTTGCATCCCCAAAATTGATAGAGAACATTGATTCAGAATAACTTTATAATACACATAAAATATAATATTGGTAGTTTCCCCCTTAAGTTTCAAGAAGATTTACTCAAAAGACAGTGCTGTTTATCCAAGTATAGTTGAAAGAGCACAGTTGAAAGTACATACACTTTCTAATTCTTCACATGAGAACAGTTTGTTTTAATGTTGAGCTTATGTGACTGTATTATAATGCTTCCTTCATCAAAGGTTAAATTACTGCGGTACAGAAGTGACTCTGTTCTATAATGGTTTTCATATAGAGTACATTCTTTTCTTTTGTGGAATCATGCAAAAATATAAATATGAGATAAGATGGGATCTAGTAAATCAGGCTTCTAAAACTTATTTCTGCTTTTGAATGCTGCTGCCCTATTTGTCACTCCTAGGAGTCTTTTGCTTTTATGTATGATTAAGGGAGAGAAAATATAAAACTTTGAAACAGTTCAAAGTAAAAACACAATTACAATTTCTCGATTAAAGAGGCACTTCCAAGCCAGTGGCTGTTAACATAATTTATAACCAAATTCTATTACCACTAAAGTTGGGAATAGTGAATTTGTACATCACAGTGAAAACTGACCCATAGGATTTTTTGAACTCATTATAATAAATAAAGGAAATAACAATTTTTCTGAGTATCCTAGAAATGTGTGAAATTATAAGGGATATAGCATTCACTGCATATAATTACAAGAGTATAAAATTGAGAATTGTAATTGCCACTTGAAATTTTTTTTTAAACAGGGGACATGGGAGTAGGAAAATCTTGCTTGCTTCATCAATTTACAGAAAAAAAATGTAAGTTTAATATGAAAGGTAAAACATTAGTAAATTCTTTATTGTTACTTTACTACCTTTTAAAATATCATTTTCAGTGTACTTTATGCCTTTAAACATTAACGTTTCCCTACATAGGCACTTTTGTCTTGAGGGAGTGACTTTATTTTCAAATAATTGCAAGTAAAATGAAATATACCCACATGCATAGAGTGTTGATTTTTGTATACTGTATATCATTAGATTCACTTCAGATTTTTTTATGGTAAAAGTTCATTTTTAAAAGTGTATATTGTAATGTCACATTTAAATCTTTTTATTCTCTGACTTTGGAGTATAGAAATTATCTTATTAGGGGAAATTTGTTGCATGTATCATTTGTTAACTAAAAGTAGATTGGAAATACTTAATGGAATTCTGTATTCATGACCTGATTAAATTCAGAGTGCAGCTCTGTGTTGGGTGGTAGGAGAAGGGACCATTTTATTTTATGTAACTGACAGGCTAAATATAGTTGAAATTGTTTATATATAGTTGAAGTTATTTGTTGTTGTTGTTGTTTTTAATATAATCTTTTCTGAAGCCTCCAGTGGTCTGTGTATACTTGTACCAGAGAATAGCGGGTTTAGGTTTTGAGTGGCCTAGTTATAAGTAAAGGTCTAATAAATTTGTCTTATTGGGTTAGACACATATAAATTGCCAATACATAACTATAAATATATATTAAATATGGTGATTTTCTTTGAGGTGTTGATGGTATTTTCCAGGGTAAAAATTTCTTTGACTAGTAACTCTTAGAGTTCTAAAAACATTGATTGATATGTTATATGTAAGGATTGTCCGGAGGATAAAGGGTATAACATTGGTGGTATGAAGAGCTTATCACAATCTTTATTTTTAATTAGCAGATTCTTTTAGTTCAGGTGTCAGCAGTCGAGAGCCTGTAGGCCACATCCAAGTCACCACCTGTTTCTGTACAGTTTTGTTGGAACACAACAAGTATGCTCATTTTATGCATTGTTTATGGCTGCATTTGTTTCAACAACAGAGTCGAATAGTTGTGGCAGAGACCTTTTGGCCTTCAAATTGTAAAATACTTGAAAATATTGCAGAAGTTTGCTGACACCTATTCTAGTCCATTTCTGTAACTTACTACTTCTGGGTTTTTGCTGATTTTTTTTTTTCTCATAGTGCTAGTTTTAGTCTGTTTATAGCCTATAAGCATTACTGTCATTTGATTCATCCAGTGGATTTTTTCCCCACTGGTCTTAATTTGAAGCTTTCTGGAAGTTGGAATATTACATTATATATTTTTTTCCTCCCTAACAGTTATGGCCGATTGTCCTCACACAATTGGTGTTGAATTTGGTACAAGAATAATTGAAGTTAGTGGCCAAAAAATCAAACTGCAGATATGGGACACAGCAGGACAGGAGAGGTTTAGGGCTGTTACACGAAGCTACTACAGAGGAGCTGCAGGAGCGCTTATGGTGTATGATATCACTAGGTAAGAGATTAATAATTTTTCAACCTTCATACTAGAAAATACCTTGAGGCAGTGTAATGTCTTTTTTTATTGATTTAAGCATTCCTTAGTTTGTAATTGTCTGACTATACATGTGCTTATTTTGGTTTTATGGTTTCTTAAATTGCTGTGTAAGACTTGACATAATGTGTTGATTTCCTTTTCTGAAAGTGGGTGTTACGAAGAAAAACTTTAGATGTTTGTGGAGCTAACAAAAGAATACTACTGTAAAAAGCAGCATCAGTTGAATTATTTGAGGTGAAGTAATATTTTGTACCAAACTTTGTTCACTTCAGTGGAAAGCAAGGAAGTCTTGAGAAATTACTGTATTCAGTTTCTAGTGCTAAAGTTTACACCTTTTCAAAATTAGAACAAGCAAGGAGTTGGGTAGTTTTGCTAATCCAACAGGGTAGATTATATAAAGTTCTTATGCTTGCATCTGAAGGTGTTTGAATATTTAATTAAATCCTTTTTTGTTCTAAAATGGGCTGAAGTAGTTTATAGTGATTCAGGCAGTGAGATTAAATTTATTTCAATTTGGCTACTTCTGGAAACTCAAAGCACTTTATACAAAGTAACAAAACTGGATCATAAATGTTTGACTTTTGGAAAACATGGAAGATTGTGCCACTTCATTAAACTCGATTGTTTGTCTGCTGTAAGTTGGACATTGTTTTAAACTCTGTTAGTTTGTCTACTGTAAGTTAGAACTGGACCACCTTTCATGTTAATGCAGAGTGTCAATCTAAAGTATTGTGACTCTGACTTTTGGATGGTGGGGTTCCAGGTATAAATGAGCGGGACCAAGTGATAGACTTTCAAGGATATTTCCCTTTGGGAAATGCTTTAAGCTGTTTCCCAGAATTGAGTGTTTTCAGGGTTAAAACAGTGAAACAGCTTTAGTTAATGCTCTTCATATAGCCAGGCAGTGATCAGTAAAATAGTTTTGTGGGAAAACTTAAAAACCCTGGCCATCTGTATAGGACATCTTTTTATGAATGAAGCATCCCTGAAGACTTCACATAATTAAAAACCCCATGAATTAATAAAATTTAGATATGGTGATACGTACTTATAGTATATTAATATATAGAGTTAATGGTTTGATTTGCTTTTTTGGTATGTGTCTTTTTCTTTTTTTAGCTTTATTGAGATATAATTGACATATAACACTGTGTAAGTTTAAGGTATGCAGTGTGATGGTTTGATACATGTTTGTTTTGCTTTTAAACATATCTTTTAAGCGTAGTAAATACTTTTGGTAAAATGTGTGTCTGTTTTAAGTTATCAAAAGTACTTCTTGCTGGAGCCCTGACTGGTCTGGTTCAGTGGGTTGGACATTGTCTTGCACACCAAAGGTTGCCTGTTTGATTCTTGGTTAGGGCACAGGGCCTGGGTTGCTGGCTCGGTACCCTGTTGGGGGTATGTGAGAAGCAACAGATGGATGTTTCCTCTCCCTCTCTTTCTCCCTCCCTTCCCCTCTCACTAAAAATAAGTAAGTAAAATATTAAAAAATAAAATATACTTCTGCTGGAAATAACCCAAATGTCCATCAACTGATGGATGGATGAACAAACATCGTATATGCATACTATGAAATAAAATTCAGCCATTGAAAGGAAATAAATATTGATACATGCTATACAGTAGCTGAACCTAGAAAACATTTTGCTATGTGAAAGCAGCCAGAAACAAAAGGCCACATTTTATACAATTCCATTTACATGAAATACCCAAAACAGGCCAGTGTATAGAAACAAAGGGGATTGCCAGGATATGGGGAGTGAGTCCTGACGGTATGGGTTTCTTTTTGGTAATGAAAATGTTTTAGAATTAGATAGTTGTGATCATTGCACAACTTTGTCAATATTCTGAAAACTGCTACATTGTATACTTTAAAAGGTTGAGCTTTATAGTATGTTCATTATATCTCAATAAAACTGTTTATAGTCAAACCTCAGTTCTCGAATGTCTCCCATCTCAAACAGTTTGGTTCTTGACAGAGGTTTTCATGGAAAAAAAGTCTCAATTGTTGAATAAAACATCAGTTATTGACCAGACTACCCTTTCATGCTGATGATCCCTGCATGATCAGTCACTGTATGATTGGGTTTTCAAACAGATCTCTTCTCAAACAGCCTTCTGGAACAAACAAAGTTCGAGAATCAAGGTTCCACTGTACTGATAAAAAGTACCTTTAGGCTATAGATAGGTGATTTCTTGACTCAGTGATACTTCATCACAACATTGATGTGCAGCCATGACGCTGTTTTTTCCCATTAATCCTTGACATTTTGCAAACCTAAAAGTGCCTACTTTAATAATACTTTTTATTGGCATTAACTCTAATCGTTAAAAGGTACTCTCCTAAATTGACAGCATGGCTTATCATGGCAGTTTGTTTGGCTCTATCAATTGTTTGATATAGCTAATGTCTGTGACAAAGTTATGGATACTTGAACACTTTTTTTAAAGCTCTAATAGTATCATGTAATGAGTATTTGGATGATACTGTATTTATAGATTTGAAATTATGATGAATTTTAAATTAATGAATCAGTTACCAGAACAATTAGCATAAGTTACGGTACATGTAAATAATATGGTTTTCATGATCTTGATACCACTTAAAGGACTGTGTGGATTTTCCCATTTACTGAGTGCTGCCAATTTGTAATTCACCCTTGCTGCCAGCTTTGACATTTTAAAATCCATCAAAATCAGTATAAGTATTTTTGGGCTATGCTATTTAAGGTTTTTTGCACAAAGTAAGATATGTTTGTGTAAAAGCAAGGTACGCTGGTGCTACAAGTATTGAGCAGTGATAAGGCTTGTGATTTTTAAAAATGATATTTGAATCATTTACTTACACATTTTAAAACATTGGGAAAAGGTGTTTTGATTATGTGACTTTTTTGACAGTTTGACAGTTAATTTGTGAATGATGTGATACAGCACAGTAAAAAGAGAGTCTGAGTAAGGAGTTCTTTTCAGTTCCCACTAGGAAAGAATTAAATGTTTGGAATATTGAATTTCATATATGCACTGGCAACTGGAGATTATGGAATATCCTATTCACAAGGCTAAACTGGAAACATTTTGAGGACCCATTGTGTATAAAGGTCCTAGGCCTGACTCTGAAATCATTTAAATCTTTGTGGGCTTCTGTTTCCTCACCTGTTAAACAAGTAAGATGGATTAATGTTCTGTGAATGTGTATAAATCAAAAACATTTTTAACCTTTAAAATTTTTATTATTTTGACCCCTTTGATAATGTCTGATTAATATTATACTTTATAATATTGTAAGTTATTTGGATTTGTTTGCTATTTCAGGGCCTTCTCGTCTAGTGCAAATGAGCCCATGAGTTTTTAATCACTTGCTTGGAGAAGGTGGACAAGTAGGGCAGTTTGAATCCCCAAATGATTTAGCTGTTGATAAATAAGAGTACAAAGTTAGGATAAACTCACTCTCCGATGTCTGGGAACTTGAATTTCCAGTTGCCTTTATTCAGTGCCCTGTTAAAGCCAAATTTTGTGTTGTTATAATTACCTTATTGTTTAAGGAAAGGTGTTTTTTTTAATTTTTAATAATTTTTTTCTTTTCAGTTATAGTTGACATAGTGTCTTAGTTTCAGGTGTACAACATAGTCATTAGACATTTATGTAATTTACAAAGTGATCACCTCAGTACATCTAGTACCCACCTGCAACCATACAGTTATTACAGTATTATTGACTATGTTGCCTCTGCTGTACTTTATGTCTGTGACCATTTTCATAGCTGGAAATTTGTACATCTAATCCCTTCCCCTGGAAAGGTGATTTTATAGCAGCATATCATATGTAGCATAACTGACTTGGTTTTTAATTTGAAAAATTTAAAGACAAATACAAAAAAAGCATGTGTTTGCATTCCACAACTGTTGTTCTTTAGGGTAACAATGTAGTCAAAGCAAAAATATTTTTTTAGGATCTGTTGATTAAAGCCTATATTTTAAATATTTATTAAAGTTTCTTTTTTTCTACTGAAATGACAATTTTAAATGGCAGTCACAAATGTAAACTTTAATTTTTGCAGAAGAAGTACATATAACCACTTAAGCAGCTGGTTGACAGATGCAAGGAATCTCACCAATCCAAATACTGTAAGTTAAATGATATTGATTATACAGAAAGTTTAAGATCTAAGCTAACCCAAAAAGGAAAGTCATTTGGCTAGCGGAATTTTTGTATTTGGGTACTAAGAATGAGAATCTTTATTTTATTAAATTAATTGAAGAAAACATTTTCTGGTACTAATTACCGCAAGTATCACACTTTATACTTACTTGGCTTTTTATCATGTTTGTGGTTAGGGGAAAAAGTGAAAGTTATGAAAGGCGTGGTGATCTCATGTCAGGTGGAGACTATGAAATACGAAACTGTCATTTTAAAAGAGATTTGCATTAGGTTCATAAAATGTTACCTCTGGAGGAAACTGGGCAAAGTGTATAAACAACCTCTCTACATTATTTCTTACAACTGCATGTGAATCTATAATTATCTCTTAAGATTTCAGTTAAAAATAGAGTTCTGCATGTTTAAAAAAAATGAGATTCTTGGCCAGACTGAGAAGACACTGAGATTTTTAAAGGCCAGACACACATGCTCTGCAGTATACAAAGGTGAATGTGGGTCTTTGGCCCACAGAAGGTTAAAGTCAAGCAGAGAGATTTCGTGTGGGAATATAAATAACTGCTGAAAAGCAGAGTGAAATGAGAGACTAGAACGACCGGTGTGCTGACGGGGACCCAGGATGGACAGTGCCATCTGGAGAAACCAGCTTTATAGAGGAGGTAGGGTGTTGGAGCTGGGACTTCAGGGGTGAGATTTCAGTGATGGTGCTGAGGGTATTCCAGGGATAAAAGATGAAAGGCACTGAGTTGTGACTAACTCTGAGCTTCTCAAGAACAAAACCTGTCTCACTTAGCTTTGTACCCCAGCACCTAACAGAGTTCTGGTTCACTAAACATGTAATCAGTGGTAACACAGGCTTTTATCAGGGGACAGCAATTCAATCACATTGAGGGTCAGTTAGCATGGTTTGCCTGTTATGAGGGCGACTATGCTTAGAACTTTCATATCTAACGTCACATTAAACTGCACTATAGGTACACACACACACACACCTCTATAGAGGAATGTTCATAGCAGCTTTGATGCAACAGCCAAAAACTGGAAACAATCTCAGTGACACTGATAGGTGGCTAAATAACTGGTACACCAGTGCTATGGAATACTGCTCAGCCACACAGAGGAATGAACTGTTGATACTTGCAGCAACTCAGATGGGTCTCAAGGGCATTATGATGAGTGAAAAAAGTCAGTCTCAAATAATATATTCTGTATGATTCCATTTATAAAGCATTCTGAAAAAGAGAAAATCGTGGAGATGGAGAACAAATTCATGGTTTCCAGGGGTTAGCGGTGAGGGTGGGAGGGATGTGAATAGTGTGAATTGACTATAAAGAGGGCAACACAAAGCATTTCTTTTGTAGTGATGGCACATTTCTATATTCTGATTGTGATGACACAGATCTATAGCTTCAATAAAGTTGCATGGAATACACACACGAGAGTGTGTAAAACTGTTGAAATCTGAATATGGGTTATGTAGATTGTACCAAAGTCAGTTTCCTGGTTTTGAGAGTGTACTATATAAATAGGTAAGATGCTACTTTGGGGGAAGCTTGGTGAAGGGTATATAGGACCTCTCTACTCCTTTGTAAACTTTAATGATTCTGTAGTTATCTCAGATCAAATGTTTTTTAAAAACAAAAACCCTCACTGTAGAGGGTCCTTCAAGGAGCGTAATAAAAAATTAGCCATATCCTTCCTGCCTCATTGATGCCTCTGAAATCTTATCAGATCTTCAGAGGAAAAAAATACCATCTTTTAAGGTCCAGCTCAAACAGTAACATTTTCTATAGTGTCATCTTTGATTTCTATGAGGAAATTACAATAGTTCCCCCTTATATGCATGGGGTACATTCCAAGACGCCCCCTGGTTGCCCGACGTCATGGATGGTACTAAACCCGATACACAGTTTTTTTCTTATACATACATACCTATGATAAAGTTTAATTTCCAAATTAGGCACAATAAGAGGTTAACAACAATAACTAATAATAAAATAGAACAATTATACTATAATAAAAGTTATGTGAATGTGGTCTCTAATTAAAATTATCATAACCTTCTTATGATAATGCATTGACCGCAGGTAACCGTGGAAAGCAAAAAACTGGATAATGGGGGACTACTGTATATACTTGCATATTTTGTTGGTGGTATATTTTATACCTATATCTTATTAGTATGCCTTTCAGAATGATAGGAAGCACTGTGTAGAAATTCTTAAGGAATTGGGAGAGGAGGCGATGTTGCTATTCAGCAGACATTGCTTGTTTGAGTATCTGTCTTACAGTTGCCCTGCACTATGCCATTGTGATCTTGCCAGCCTTGGTATTTAGAAAAAAATGATTTCTCTTTTTTATAAGTGTCATTATCTTAGTCTTCAAAAGAACAATGGACTATATGTGAAAACTTCTTTCCCACCTCAGTGGTCAGTTGTCCACACTGACTAAAGAATGCTCACTTTCATTGTACTACTTAACTGTCCTTGCTCAAGGTTTACATTTCAGATCAAAAGTTTATTGGACACCATTTTTTGGAAGTGGGAGAGCTAAAGACCGTACCTTCACAGGAAAAAATGATGGTAGAAATCCCTTTTAGTTGAATCAAGTATCCGTATTTGGATTAGCACATATGTTTAGAAGGGGGACAGAGGGTTTACCAGTTGGTGTCAAATAAACATATAGTCAGAGACAGTCTATCTATAAATCTTTACCCCTCCCCCCTAAGTTCCCTATTTCCCAAGGCTGCACACATTTTTCTTAGAATTTTTCAGAGCTGCTTTTAACTTTGGCCCAACTTCACTTGTATAAAAGGATTACAAAGTGGATATAGTTTGCCATTTTGCCTTGGATTGGAACTCATTGCATATGTGCTTCCCACTGCCCCCCTTGGATACACAGACATTTGTTATCAGTTGCTACAAACTTAGTCCTGCCTAGGGATAGTATGGGTAGGACAGTGTCTGAAGGTCACAGGGCATCCTACCTGGGTTCTGATGTCCTCCTACTACAAACTTGCTAACTCACCTCCAGCAAGTCTCTTGTCCTAATTTGAGCCTTAATTTTCTTACCTGTAGCACAAAGCAGTTGGAACTAATAGTTTTAAACTTTTTGAACTTTCTCTTTAGGGACTGTCCTTGTTGACAGCATTTTGTGTTTAACTTCAGTGCATTCACAGGTCCCCTGGAACTTGTTCATAGGCCCTTAGTAATCTTCCTCAGGTAGATCATAATCTTTGGCCTAGAGCAGGTATGCTTCGTGAGCCGTTTTGTTTTTGAATGGCTTTCAGAGCAAAGAATGCTTTTTACATTTGTAGAAGGTTATTGGAAAAAAGCATATAAAAAGATCATAATATGGGGCTCAGGAACCTGAAATATATCTTCTCAGGCCTTTACAGAAAGTTGGTAAATCCCTGGCTGAGATTATTGCTGAGATTTCTCTTAATACTAATGGCTTCATGATTCTGTAGTCCTGTCTGGTGGATAATTGATAGTACTTATTTTTCTTTGTAAACCAGTATTTTTTTTTTCTGTTAAGATTTTTGGGTTTCAGAATTTTTATGGTTGATTTAAATGGTTGCTTTTGTTTTACAATGTCTTTCTTTTGGTCACACATTAGGTAATAATTCTCATAGGAAATAAAGCAGATTTGGAGGCACAGAGAGATGTTACATATGAAGAAGCCAAACAGTTTGCTGAAGAAAACGGTGGGTTTCTTTTAAGACTTTTAATGGCTTTTGTCGGGGGTGGGGGTCACACTTGGGACAATTTCTAAGGATTTTGATCCTACAGACTATTTGACAATTATTTTTTAATGCAAACTGCTCCAATTTCAAGGATGAGGAAATAGCAAAATGTGTTTGAGAATTCATTGGGGGTGGGGGGTATTATACTTATTCCCTCCATCTCACACTCATATTCTTCCATAAAATACTGAAAGCTGATGGGAAACTTTCATCCAGATGTTGCCTAAGAGAATGAGGTAATTTGAAATGTCCTAATCATAGTTTGAATTTTATTTTTAGGCTTATTGTTCCTTGAAGCAAGTGCAAAAACGTAAGTATGGCTAAAATTAAATAATTGTTAATTACATACAAATTTCTCAAAGTAGAACCACATATATGAAAAATATATAATATATACACATACATATACACATACACACATAGTTGACCCTTGAACAATATGTATGTGAACTGTGTGAGTCCAGTCATCAAGGATTTTTTTTTTAGTTGATCTGTGTAGTTCAGTTGACTTCTACAGTTGAAACCCATCTTGTTCAAGGGTCAGCTCCATCATTGGGAATTCGAATTCTCAGAGCAGATTTTTGACTGAGAGGAAGGTCAGTACCTTTAAACCCCATGTTGTTCAAGAGTCACCTATATCTAAAATATATAATATATAAATGCATAATATTTACGGCTAGAGGAATAGCAAGCAACCCTTTGCTTCTATTTGACATTTCAAAATAATATTTTTGTTATTTATCTAAAAGATTATATTTTGATTATGCCCATTGGTAATTGATATTAAATGAAATTGTGTAAACATTTAAAAAATGTTTGACTTTCACAACTGAGGTTGAGTTTGGTGTCTTGGACTCAAGCTTGGTCAACCTGTTTAATACTTCTGAATATGGTAAAGAGCAGAAATACTCGATGTCTAAGATTTAATTAGAAGTATAGTTAACATTTCTACTGGTCATCCCATGTCCATTACTAAACCCCAGGACTTTCATCATAGTTCTTCATTTATTAAGGCAAAAATTCCTGCACTGGTAAGAAGCTAGCACCCTTTTGTTCGTCTGCACTGTTTATCCTAAGAGAATTGAACTGAGGCATGAATGTGTTACCATCACTTGATAAAAACAGTGTAGTTCATGCTTGGCTAATCAGACTCTACAAATCCTGGAATCATGTTTGCATGTTTGGAGATTTCATTTCTGTTTGGAATATACTCTGTTATTACAGAAATGGCCTATTGTAGAGGTCATATATTAACATATTAGCATTTTAGTGATTTGAACACATAGTTATCCCGATAGGATTTGTACAAACAGTGCTGTTTATCTGCTTTCCACAGAGAATATTTTCCCATGTTGTTCTCTTAGCTCAGTCTTCTGGTAATCTCTTTATTAGATGACAGTGGCTAAGTTGAAGACATCATGCAGTTGACTAAAAGGTTAGCAAAAGGTCAGTGTATAATGTCTTATCTTTTGTAGAAAACTGTGGTTCTCGAATAAAATTGTCAATTGCCTCTTAGGGGAGAGAATGTAGAAGATGCTTTCCTTGAGGCTGCCAAGAAAATCTATCAGAACATTCAGGATGGAAGCTTGGATCTGAACGCTGCTGAGTCTGGCGTACAGCACAAACCTTCAGCCCCACAGGGAGGCCGGCTAACCAGTGAACCCCAACCCCAGAGAGAAGGCTGTGGCTGCTAGTGACCTCTTTGCTGTGGCTCTCATTTGACCTTTCACCTCTGTCTGTTGGAAGCAGTACTTTTTACTGCCTCATTGTCTTCTGTACATCTTACTGGGTTTAATTAAAAAAGAAAAAAAAACAACTCTGTTGTAAAAACAGTTTAACACAATACTAAACTGCTAAACAACTAGCTGTAATCAGGTTATCAAAGGCAAGTAGAGTACTCTCTCCTGCATGGTAAATCTAGACTTTTTTTCCCCCTCGATTGTCCTCGTGATAGGTTATGTCACCAATACGTGATTTAAACTGAGCACTGATGCTGGACTTCATGATTTTTACCCTTCCCTCTTTTTGGCAAGGCTTTTGTCTCACTGTACGGTTTAATTTGATATCTTAAGCCTTTCTCTCCATCTTTAACTGTTCAAAGTATGACTGTTGTAACCAAGAAGTTTTATTGCTGTGAAATGGCTTCTGATGATAGAGAAGGGGTTCTGTAACTGCTTTTTGTTTTGTTTTTGATGGATCAACTCCCTGTTGTGTGGGTGGCATTTTTTTTGAGGAGGTTTGCTTGTCTTAGCCTTGCACAGGGAAAATGCCCATTTATTTTTTCTCTTGTGCTTAATTAATAGCTTTATCTTTTTTTTACATCATTTTATTCTTTTCTCTTTAGCAGAAAGTAAATATGTATAAAATTTGAAGGAACTGAACTAACAGTACATTCTGTGTATATTATTTTAATGAAGAAAATAAATTGATTACTGCATTGGAACAGTATAAAATACCAGTTTGTACAGTATGACCTATATGTGACCATGTTACTCCCTTCCATTTCACACAAGGAAGTAGACTCAACTGCAGTTCACAAGTAATACTGGCTCTACCCTCTGGTGCTGGCAGTGTTTGGGGACATTATGCTGGAAAGAGCTCCTTAGCCTGAGAGGATTAACACTAGCAGATTCTGTTCCATCTTTGCACTGTGGCTTACCTGCTGATTTTCTTAACTGTTCTTGTGCAATCGACAATGTGCTAACCTGCTTTTCTCTTTTTGTAAACATTTTGCATTACAGGCTGCATTTTTTGCCTTACTGTATAGAAAAAGAAAAAAGGCTGGGTTTATTATTGCACATTTTAAGCTTTTATACCTTTATCTTCTTGGAATGGTGAGATTCTGAACTGGACAGTCAGGACTACAGGTCTGCTGTTAAGGGATTTTAAATTGTGCATTTTTAACACTACAGTGAAATTATTTAAGATGTCCCTTGTGTTCTTAGTGTGAGGCACTATTTTTTGTCATGTTGGCATAAATTGTTTTGTAAAAGGGAAGGTGTATCTAACAGTGTTTCAGTGTTTGTGCTGATACAAATTTATTACTTTGCACGAGATGGTTTGGCCACTGAAAGAATACAGTATTGCAAGGGAAATAGTCTTATCTCTTTAGACAACAAACTTATGTTTTACCAAGTTCTTTACTTCTACTTCTGTTGGTTGATTTCTGAGTTTGTGGTTCAGGCTGGGAATTCAGAAGTTATTGAAGTGCAGGATAGGTAAACCTCCATATATTATCCAAAATGCACTCAGCTCAACTGCTGTGTTTAAAATACACATTTTAAATCCCTCTTTACAGACACTAAAGTTAAAAAATACACCTTTCTGGGTTATAAACAAAACATGTGGTAGTACCAGAGTATTGTATAGTCAATGTTAAATAAAAGCCAAAACTGGAATGTGCAGAAAATAGGATTTGGTTAATTTGTGGACTCATTTTTATTTTTGTCTTGAACTTTTTTATAAAGAAGATTCCTGGAGTAGATTGGTATATTCTGTTAAAGACTTAGTGATCCATTTTGCTCACACCGTTGCATCACAAGGGACTCACCCAGGGACCATGACCTGCTGGTGTGTGTATATATTTACAAAGACAAAACAAACAAACCACCCATTGGGATATAAGGTAGCAATCACAAACTAAAGACTGCAGCTTGTTTAGGTGCAATACCCTGATTTCCAAAGTTAGTTACAGTCGGTCTTATTGTTTTTGTGACAGGATTTATTCAGACTGCTGTACTCTTCATTTGATGTAACAAAATGCTATTAATCTAAATATTTGTAAATAAAGTACCTGTATCTAGATTAAAATTGTTTGTATTATTTTCTGAACTATAATAGGATTTTATATCTTCTTCTGGTAAAAAATTAGCATAAGTTGTCAGTTTTTATTGCAGAACTGTCCTTATTTGTTGATAGAGAAGTCTACGTACTTAGTGTATAAATCCACATCACTTGGTAACTGAGGTTTTCAGCCTTGTGTTCGGATCATACTTGCAGTGTTTTCAGCCAACCTTTTTTGGTGTGAGTTCAGCACACTTGGTGCCTGATGTTCTCCCTTGACTGTACTTGGGGCCAAATTCTGATATTTGCATGTGTAATCCCCTGTAATAAACTTGGGTGCTCAAAAATAGAGGAACAAATTGTCATTGTAGCATTCATGTGCTCGACACTGGGCAAGTGCACTTTGGAGAGGATGTGAAATTCTTTTAATTTTTAATCCATGAGAGCGTATTACTTGTGTGGTCACATGCTTCTCTCGGTTACTCATTGCCCTTGCACCTATGAAGAGAGGCCCTCCTGACTAGGTGCTTAGTACTTTTTATGCATTAGACATTCCACAGTGTTCAGGTATTCTCCGTGGATAATAAAGTGTTTGATTCAGTAACCTTGATTTTTTTTGGTTGATGATGTTTACATAATATTAGAGGTAGTAAAGTTTCTTTGGAAAAAGGTCTTTTGAACCAGATATTTGGCTTCATACACTAATTACCTCACCTCTTTAATTCCAGAGACTCCTAAGTTTTAAGAACCATTCCCCATCCCCACATCTGTTGTTTTAAGTATGACTTTTTTGTGTGTGGTTGTGTGGTTCAGTTCACTACCTTAAACAGAACACCTAATGATCATGTTCCACTCCTGTTTATTTGGGAAGACACAGAGTGTTCATGTGGCAGTTTAGAAAGATGTTTTACCCTCACATTCAGCACATGGATAGAACCAGAAAATGTGTCCCTGAAGGATTTCAATAACTGAAGAGGCCAGGATTTACAAGCATTTTTCTAAGACTTATGAAAATGAAACAGAATGATGTAAGTACAAAAGATTCTGCCAAATTTTTGTTTTGGAATTAGATGCCTTCTAGAATTTACTATGCACTAGTCAATTTTGTTACTTTCATTGTCTTCCTTGTAACTATATACTGTATCTTAATGGGCCATTTGTAGCCAAACAACTTTGTAGGAATATAAACCTCAATAAGAGGTAATGTAAGGGACTGCTGCACTGCTGTGCTGTATTGTGGTTAGCCTGGCATACTACGCATTATGGGTCGGGCTGCCTAGGGGCCCAGAAAAGTCCTTGGGAGCAGTTTAAGGCCTGTCTGTTCCATGTACTCTCATACTTGACCTATCCCATGGGACTAATTCTGTTGCCACACATTTGGTTTTGACAGTAGTTGCTACTCTTGTGTTTAGAGAAATAATATATTTACAGACCAGGAGTTAAGCCATTAATTAAGCCATTAAATTACTGTAGTACAAAACTGTAAAAGTCTAAACATAATTTGAACTTACCATTGGATCAGACTGAAGTACAAAATTCTTTTTCCATCAAATAGTTTTGATTGAGAAAAGCACCTGAAATGTAATAGTTTTATAATAGATATTTCCTAAGATAAAATATATTTGATAGGTACAATATACTTCAACCTCCAGCCAAAAGATGGAAAACCATTTGAAAGATTGTCATTTCTTAGAATTAAGGTAATAATATGATGGCTTTACTGTAGATCTCTGAAATGTAAAGTCAGAAGGCAGCCTCAAATTTATTTTACCTTTTATTTTCATATGAAAATAATTTTAAGCAAATCCAAAAATAACTTTTGACATTTATAAATGAAGAGGGGCCTAAGTATGTATATTTTTTCTTTGTAACTATAGAGTTTAACAGTTTATAGATTCCAATTTGCAGTTACATTCATTGGTTTTATAAAAACACATTTCAAAGATTAAAAAAAATGCTCAGCCATCTAGTACCCTGGTTTAAATTGTATATAGCTATTCCCATATGTACAAATGATTTACAAAAAAATCTTGGCCTTAATGGTACAAGTGAGATAAACCACAGTGGAGTTTCAGCATCTAAAATCACTGGATCTTGATAAACCAAATGGCATCCCAACTATGAAGTTCATGAGGTAGTGGTGAAGGTCTTTCCTCATACATTCATGCAAGACAGTATTCCTCATCTGGCTGAACCATTTTTTTCTCCCTATAGTAAGGCAAAGAAAAAATGGATAAATTCTTCCAATAGTAAAAACAGGTCTTAAATGAACAGAACTAGCATGACAGCAATAGGTAAAAAATATATTTGAGTACCTCTTTGGAAAAATGTTTTAAGATGAACCACTATAAAATTATCTGAGAAGAAAGTTAAAAGATACTTTTCCTAAGATGATAAACTACAGTTCAAGATCTTCCAACTGAAAGTGCTGGTTAAGAACTACTTGCAACAGGTACCCTGTGAGCAGGAAGCTGGGAATGGCATCAGTGTCGGTAACTGTCTCGTGATTTTGACGGATCTTGTAGAACTTGGTGGAAGGAGCTCTGAAAAGGGAGATGGAGTATTAGGCTCAGAAGCTAGCCACCTAACTCCAGCGTACTAGAGGCTCTGGTCTCAGAGTCCTGGATTACTACCCCAGATTCCAAAATAATGTTAAGTCTTACCCTATCCATTGTGCCTCTAACCCTCCTTGGTCACTCTCTTGAATTTAGAGCACCAGAACTCTTCTGGCTGCCACCACCATCTGATCATTGAACCTGGCTCCCAAACCCCTATACATACATCTCCCACTGCTGGAGGCAGGCAGTCTTATCTCCAAAGCCACCTGATACCCTCTTCCTTAAGGCACACCCTGAGACCCATGATGGTTTGGGCCTGTACCTGACTTGGGTCCTACCACAGAAAGTTGCAAAGTAATCATACTTAAATCTTGGCTCTGCTGCTAATCAGCTTGTGCCTACTAAAGAGGAAAATGGCCTTGAATGTATCTTGTGGCTTGTCGACCATTCCATTATACTGCTCTGGTAAAGACAGGGTAGCCCCTAAGTCCTGGTTTTGTCTTCTGTGATGTTGACATCATTTTTCATCTTATACAATCTCCTTATCTGTATAAAGGGATAATCCTACCTACCGGGATGTAAAGGCTGAGAGAAAACATACGTAAAGGATTTGGTACACAGTGGGCACTCAAAATGGTAGCTATTACCTGTCTCTGATGGTAGTACTGTGTTACTATTTACCAACCCATGAGTGTATTTTATGTTCCTCTTAGAAGATTAACCATATCTAAGTCACTCAGGAAACCCTTGTGAAATTCAGGGTTTTTGAAAATTGACCCTGGGTTAAGAGGTCTGTGTTCTAACTTTGCTTAGGA
The DNA here is from genome assembly GCA_004027735.1 of Carollia perspicillata. Lineage (NCBI taxonomy): Eukaryota > Metazoa > Chordata > Mammalia > Chiroptera > Phyllostomidae > Carollia > Carollia perspicillata. The sequence goes on along the minus strand of PVKM010011847.1, from coordinate 5,502 downwards.
ACAACAGTAGGCACAGTCAGTCACCTTCCTCCACCGTACGGGGGATGGACTGACCACACCTGGACTCACACTGGCCTCCCAGGTCTAAACACCGTGTGAGCCAGTAGAGAAGAGGGGAATGTGGAAGTGGAGGATATGAACAGCAGAATTAAGCACGTCCCCGACAGGTCATCCAGTCTCCAGTTCTAGTCTGTTTCCTAGGACCTCCGTTTCTACATTTACTAACGAGTTGATTGCAGTTTTTCTAGGGACCATGACAAAAACAAGTCTTAATTAGGACGTTTTCCAGAGGTGTGAAGGTGGCATTTTTTCCCTTCTGAGTCTCCTCTAGAGCATATACCCCAAAGCTTTCTGGTGCTTTCCAAATTTAGGTCAGACCCCTTGTGAAGACCTCCCTTTTACCTGGCTTGGTCCGAGCTGACAGTCCTCTGTGAGGGAAGAGGACTCCAGCTGAGACCTATTGGGTGACGTGGAATCTACAGACGTGCTGGTGACCAGTTCCCCTAACGCATCGACTTGTCTCCTCAAGCTGTGTAAAGTGCCCTCTGTCTGCTGCTTCCCTTTGATTAGCACTTCCGCTTGCTTGGACATGCAGCGTCGAAGTTGGGCCTGAAAAGTATTAGGGTAGAACTTAGGGGTTTATACAGAAGAAATGTACCAGAACTATTACACAGTAGCTTCCTCACGTTTAACATTTGACAGGCAAGTCTCACCACCATCAAGTAGGAATGGCAGCTGAAAATGCTCTTGTCCTAAAAAACTAAAAAATAAAGAAATCTGGAGGCGCACACGGCTGTCAGTGTGCGTGAACTTCTACTGTTCTGTGTTGCCATTAACTGGGCCTTTTACTCAGCCTGTTGTCCCCACTGTAACCCCCCGTTAAATTACTGCCTCCTCTTTTCCTTTTCTGCCCAGACTCAGAAGATTGCTTTATACCTGATGTCTTTTAGTGTCTCCTACAATGGCTTTAATCCTCAAGCCCAAACTACTTTCTGGCTTCCCAGGGCCGCACCTTTGAAGACTGCTCTCAAAGCCTACAGGGCACTGTCTCACAGAACTTCCTGCGCTGAAGGGAGTGAGCTCATCTGTGCCGTCTGATGCTGCAGCCACTGGTGTGCGTATCTGTTCTCCAAAGACACATTCTGTCTTCTCTTGTTCTAACTCACTCTCACTTTACAGCTCTTAACCCCAGCCTTTAGGTCAGCACCGACCACTAAATCCTGGACTCCTCTTTTCAGCTGCCTGCAGATAGACGGGCTTCCCTGGACGAGTCGCAAGGCCTTCAAACTCAACATGCTCTGAGCAATGACTTCGTGTCCGACACCCGAGCCTGCTTTTCCTGTACTCCCAACCTTTCCCCCAACCACTGGCCTGGGAGCTGTGTTATCCTTCTCCATTTCCTGTCCCAAATGCTTAGTTTCTGTCAGTTCTCGTTGAGGCGAAGCAACATTACACAGGTTAAAGAATGCTGGGTTTTCATGAATTCATGGTTTTGAGTACCGTCCCTGCTGCTCACTATGTGATGCTAACTTCTCTGATCTTCAACCACGGAATCCATACAACTTCTGTGAGCCCTGCAATGCAGCTAATGTGACAACAGTAGCTGAATGCAAGCGACCTCCCCCACTCTCCTCAGTATGCCAAGGAACAGGCTATATATGTATTTTGTGAAGGGCAACCTTGAGTCGGTCTTCACGGTGACGCAGTTTCTCTCGCAGTGCTTCCCCCCGCCAATGTTCATCCTTTTTCAGAGGGAAAAGGAAACATCAATCACCACACGTTGCTGCCAGTAACCAACCTTCCAGCCTTCCCCTCCTCCTGTCCTCCCCACCCTCAAGTCTGACTTTCAGCTAATCCGGGCAGAGGTGGGAAACAAATTATCCTCTACAACGTCCAGAGAATAGCAGGATAAACCCTTACCATTATGTGAACCTGGGAAAAATTAGGCTTTTCTTCAAAAGGTGATGGTCTCTCACTCATGGTGAATGGAAAGTTCTCTTTCAAGCTTTCCAACCCTCCTCCTAGGTTTTCGTTCCTTTCCAGAACTGCTTCCAGATCTGGGGGAAGTTCTGGAAGAAACTGATTCAGATTCTTTAGGCTGGTTCTGATTTCATCTTTCACCTCGGATTTCAGCGTCCTCATTGCTTCACTGATTTCCATTTGTCTTCTCTCCAAGTCATTTTGGTTTGCCATCTGAAGAGTGAGAGTCAAAGGCCACTGGTAAAAGTTTGGGACTGATTTGGAAAGTGTCATGTATTTAAAAATCTACAAATGTCCAAAGCTTGTGGTTTTTCAACTACTGAAGCACCAATCAGCTGCCGAGGAAACACTTTCACTGCCCTTTTGAGTGCAGTGACTGCCACTTGGATGAGCATATAGGCACGACCCACTTGGATGAGCATATAGGCACGACAGTGTGGCACTCCCAGGAGCCAGTCTCTGGATGCGATGCAGCAGGTTTCAGCCTCACTGCCAGTAAACTTGACCACATGAGCTAGGGCAAGTTCGCTACCTTCTGAGCCTGCTACTTTATTTCTACATGAAGATAGTACTTTGCATTAAAAAATGTGAGAACTAGGTGAGAATTTATATGAAACACCTCAGTGGTACCCGATAAATGACAACTAGGAGAAAACGGCCATTTGCTGAAACAGGTCGTAAGTGATCTAGATGATAAAAGTGAATGTTGCAAGGGGCCTTAGAAGTGATCTGGTTGAATGCTTTTGTTCTATAGGTGGAAAATCTGGTGGTTTGAGCAGTCTAGAGGTTTCCTCAGGGAATACAGGCTGTGCTGAATACCTGAGACTACTCTATGTGGCTCTCTCCAAAAAAAGGTTAGTGAAGATAATATAGTCACAACCACTGTTAATTGCCCTTCCAAGCTTGCAGAGGCTTGGGGACTTTAAATACATTTTTTTTCTTGAACCAAAGTGGGTGACTTTAGGGGATGGTTTAGAGACACAGATGAAATCGAATGGCCACATGGGGTTGTCTAAAGGGCATACTGTGGCAGGATCAACTGAGTGGCCATAGCAGCCTGACAAGAGTCCTGGGTGGCCCGGATGCTGACACTGGCTAAGGGACACCGGGGTGTCTAGGAAGAGACTCCCCAGGCTGAGTGGGAACTCCTCTCACACCCACTGCAGGGTGGTGAAGGTTCCCCCGGAGTCACTTTTTCTTGCCCGGGAGTTTGCCCTAAAATCTAAAATTTCAATACATGTCTTTGGGACATGATAAAATTTTATGCTAAAGAACTTCATTTTTCCCTCAAAACTAACATGAAAAGCTTATTGAATTTAAGGGAATTTTAAAAGTATATTTTGAACAAGTACTTTTTTTAAGACTAGAAAGCCAAATTTGACTTAACGACATTCTTATAGCCAGCTTTCACAATTTCCACAAAGAAATACTCCTCTTTAAAAGCCATTAGAGAAATGAACTCTGTCCGAGGCCCTGGGGTGTGAGTGTGCCTCGCGAGTCCGCTCCGCAGGACCGCCGGCAGGGGCTGTGGGGCACACCTGCTTCTTGAGCTCCGTGTACTCGTGCTGCATCTGGTTCAGCTCCTTCATCAGGCGCCTGGCCCGTTCGTGGTTGTCCTGGGCCACCTGTTCAATTGTTGCCATTTCCTTCTGCATGCAGCTGTTCTCCTGCTTTTGCTCCTAGCACAGAAGGAGGAAAATGACTCTGTGGCCCAGCATATGGAGATGACGTTGCTGGCTTACACACTCACTAGCTCTGTAACTTCATTTCCCACCTGGGCCGCAGCTTCTCTAGCTGTGAAATGCGGGTAGCTCTACCTGCCCTTCTTTAGAAGCTGTGGTAGAGCTTCCAGGACACACCTTCTCAGAGTCTGTTAGCCCAAAGTCTGAGTCCTAGATCTGCAACACTACTTTTGATAATAAGTTACTTTCCCTTTCTGAGCTACGTTAATTATCTGCGAAGATTAAATCTAGGTAGCTGCACATTATCTTTACAATCATGTTGCCCTATCATTAGTTGTAAGGGTACCTATCACCATCTTGAAAACACACATGATTTAAACATGTTCCATGTTTAAATGTGCATGTTCCATGCACACCACAGGGCTTCATGAACTCCCCCAGAGAGAGTCAGATAACCCATCCCTGTGACAGTCCCTATTGCTGCCTGTCTGCCTCCATCCACCATAAACTGATTTTGAATTCATTTGAGTATTACCTCCCAAAATTTATTTCAGGAGTAAAAGCATGCTAAACGGGGCTTCCTGGTTTTAGGATAATGGTTAATTAAAGCTAACATTGACTGGAAAGGGGAGGCTGGGAAAACTCAGTGAGCGCTGACTGCAGCTGTGTAAATGTCTTCAGACACCTTCCTTCCCCCGGACCCCCGCACCGCCTCCCCCCGGGGGAGGGTAAGCAGCGACTTGCTATCGAGAGTGCTCTCTGCTCTGTGCTGACACGGTCTGTTCACAGGACCGTCTTTCCAGCCAGCCAGATGGGTCTCCCCCAGGGCTGTAGCCCGGACTCAGGCAAAATCGACCATCAGCTTCAAGAACAAATTATGCCTAAATACACCAAAAGCAACAGTTGGGCTGACAGGTAATCAATTTCCTCAAGATACTGAAGCAGTGTTTCAGTTTCAACATTTAAATGCATCATTTGCTCATAAACTGCCAGGGCAGCAGGTACTCACAAGAAGATTTTTCTCCAGCTGGCTCCGCTGGACCTTAAGTGCTTCCTTCAGGCCGAGAACCTGTTTCTCAGATTTCTTCCTCTCTGTCAAGAACTGGTTCCTCAAGAGGCTGAAGTCTGCCCTCATAGAATCTGTCTCTTTCTGGAGAGCCAGCAGCTCATTTGACTTTTCCATTAATTGCTGTTCCCGTTCTGAAAGCTGTTGTTCTGAAATGAGCATTTTCAGCACTTTAGCCAGAGGGCCTGGGCTGGCTGTGGGCAGAGCTTTCCTTCCCAGGAGCGAGGAGTGGCGTGCCACACACCCCTTCCTCACCGAGCCTTCCGAGTCCCCCTGACACACCGGAGGCCCAGATAAGGGTGCCTCTTGACATAACTGGTCTTGGGGGGCCTGACTCCAAAGTGAGAGCTACCGCGTCCTTTTTAAGTCTTTGACTCAAAAACAGCACCAATCCTGAGGTGTAGGGAACATGGAATAGGCTGCTGAAGTCTTCTTTATAAACCTTGATTTTAAGGTTGATTTTAAGGTGCGCCTTCCCTTTAGGGAGGCACACCAGCACTTACTTCTTCTCTCACAGGAGGCGGTCCAGTGCAAAGAACACAAGACTGGGAGTGGTATGCACCCTATTTCACAGGGGAGCCTCTCTCGTGGTGTTCAGTGGGCATCATGTATGCAAATATATAGTACACAGTGAGACTCAATGAACAATGCTCATAAATAATAGTGACAGCTAAAACAATTTTTTCTTATCACCCTCTTTAGAGTAACACCCTATCCAGATTTCACTTTTTATACCTCTGGGATTGTCATACTTCTTTTTTAAAGTTTTTTTTT
>PVKM010011846.1:0-32580 GCA_004027735.1 Carollia perspicillata | reverse complement strand
ACAGCTGGCTGGGGTCAGTACTGGAATGTCACTGAGCTAAAAACTTGTGATTTGGTGCCACCTACTGGAAAATAATACAAAGACACTTTCCTAGTAATCTGTTACAGAAGTGCCACTCATACACAGATGCCTAGACAGAAGAGGAATCCATCAAATGCCATGCATGAATAACCAAAGTAGTGAGGCAGTGCAGAAATAATATGAAAAAATCTACAGAAATCAAACTTAAGCACATAGAAATAGGTTATATAAATAACAGAGAATTCGAGACTGCAGTTCTGAAAATACTCAATGAGCTGCAAGAAAATATAGACAGGCAATCTAATGTGCTCAGAACACAAATTAACAAACAAAATGAGAACTTTACCAAAGAGACTGAAGCTTTAAAAAACAACCAAACACAAATTCTGGAGATGGAGAACTCAATAAAAGAGATCAGGAATAACTAGAGAGCAGAGGAAATAGAGCTGACCAGATGAAGGAAGGAATGAGTGATACCAAAAATAGAAATCTAGAAATGATGCAGAGGGAAAGAGAGACTTGGGCATAAAAAGTGAAAGAACTCTGAAAAGTATGACTCCATCAGAAACAGCAATATAAGAATAACAGAAGCACCCGAAGAAGAAGGAGAGAGAGAAGGGAACAGAGAGCCTGTTCAAACAGTTGGTAAGAACTTCCCAGAACTATGGGAAGAGCTACATCATCAAATCCAGGCAGGAAACAGAATACCTTGTTACCTTAATCCACAGAGGCCTTCTCCAAGGCCCATTGTGTTTAAAATTGTCAATAATTAATTACAGCCCTGGCTGGTGTAGCTCAGGGGATTGAGCACGGGCCTGTGAAGCAAAGGGTCGCTGGTTTGATTCCCAGTCAGGGCACATGCCTGGGTTGTGGGCCAGGTCCCCAGTGGGGGACATGTGAGAGGCAACCACACATTGATGTTTCTCTCCCACTCTTTCTCCTTCCCTTCCCCTCTCTCTAAAAATAAATAAATAAAATATTTAAAAATAATTAATTACAAAGAAAGAATTCTCAAGATACCCAGTAAAGAGATTAAGGGAAAGCCAATTCGGTTATCACAAGACTTCTCAGCAGAACTCTCCAAGCCATAAGAGAGTGGAACCAAATGCTCAAACTACTGCAAGAGAGAAATTACCAGCCAAGAATAATATATCCAGCCAAGTTATTCTTTATATATGAAGGAGAAATAAAGAATTTTCCAGACATACAGAAGCTGAAGGAATTTATCACCCAAAGATCTCCACTGCAGGAAATACTCAAGGGGTTATTCTACCTGAAACAAAGAATAAAAGATCACAAAACAACGAGTAAGACCACTAACAAACTTACAGCATAAACAGATTGTTTGTGACAACAAAAACATAAAAGAAGAGTGGGAAAAGGTCTGGATTGGCAAACAAAGATGGAAATCAGATGCATTCAGAAGAAAAGGGACTACTGTATATATGAAACTTTCTTTTTCATAAACCTAATGGTAATCTCACAGAAAAACCCAAAACTGAGATACATAGCTATTGATAAAGAGAAAACAAAGGAAAGAAGTATGAAATACCACCAACAAATACAACAGACCGAAACACAAAGGGAAAGAACCAATGGAGACACAGAGCTACCAGAGAACAAAGATAAAATGGCTATAGGAAATCCTCATATATAAATAATTACCATAAATGTAAATGGACTGAATGCACCAATAAAGAGGCACAGAGTAGCAGACTGAATCAAGAAACAAAACCCAACCATATGGTGCCTCAGGAGACACATGTAAGCTGCAAAGACAAAGTTAGACTCTAACTGAAATGGTAAGAAATGATTCTTCAGACAAATATCCACAGAAAAGCAGGTGTAGCCATACTTACACTACATCGAAAAGACATAATACTTCTTAATATATACACACTCAATCAGGGAGCACGAAAATATATAAAATAACTAACAGAACAAAAGGGAGAAACTGACAAAAACACAATCATAATTGGGGACCTTAATACTCCACTGACAGCTCTTGATAGATCATCCAAACGAAAATCAATAAAAAATATTGGCCTTAAATAAGAAATTAGAACAAATGGACATAATTGACATTTACAGAGCTAACTGACATTTACAGAGCCTTTCATCTGAACATCAGATTATACATTCTTCTCTAGCACACATGGAACAGTCACAAGGATGGACCAAATGTTGGGTCACAAAACTAACCTCAACTAGCCTCAACAAAATTCAAGAAATTGAAATTATACCAAGCATATTCTCTGACCACAATGCTTTGAAGTTAGAAATCAACTGCAAAAAGGAGTAAAGAAATCCACAAATATGTGGAGATTGAAAAACATATTACTAATAAATGACTTAGTCAAAGTAGAAATAAAAGGTGAGATTAAAATATACAGAGAGATAAATGAGAATGACAATACAATACAGCAAAACTTTTGGGATGCAGTGAAAACAGTAAAAGAGGGAAATTTATATCAGTACAGTTCTAGTTCAAGAAACAAGAGAAATCACAAGTAAACAACCTAACATTACATCTTAAGGAACTACAAAAAGAAGAACAGAAGCAATCCAAGGTTAGCAGAAGGAAATAAAAATAACAGAATTGAATAAAACACAGAACAAAAAGACTATAGAAAAAATTAATACAACAAAGAGCTGGCTCTTTGAAAAGATTAATAAAATTGACAAATCCCTGGCTAGACTAAGGACAAAGGAGAAAAGACTCATGTAAACAAAATCAGAAATGAAAGAAATTATGACACTACAGATATACAAAGGGTCATACTAGAATATTATGAAAGACTATATGCCACCGAAAATTCAGCAACCTAGAAGAAATGAGTAAGTTCCTACAAACATATGACCTTCCTAGACTGAATCAAGAACTGGAAAATCTAAATAGACCAATCAACAGTAAGGAAACTGACACAACCATCATAAATCTCCCAAAAAGTAAAAGTCCAGGACCAGGTAGCTTCACTAATGAATTCTACCAAACACTCAAATAAGAGTTGATACCAATCCTTCTCAAACTCTCCCAAATAATTGAACAAGAGGCAATACTTCCTGACATGATTTGTAAGGCCAACAAAATCCTGACACCAAAACCTGGCAAAGATCACACAAAAAAAGAAAACTACAATATCTTTGATGAATACAGATGCAAAAATTCTAAACAAATCCAATATGTTTAGAAAATAGTTCGTCATGAACTATTTTCATTCCAAAGGCACAAATACACAAATTGATGAATGTATTGGGTTGGCCAAAAAGTTTTTTTTCCCCATAAGAGGCTGTTGTAGCACTTATCAGTCTTAATTTGAAATAATTTTGTTAGACTGTATTGTGACAGCTTCATATCAGCGTGCATTTTCTAAAAATGTAAATTGCTGAATTTGTGTGTAGCCATTTTAATATTGATCCTATTAACCACTGTCACCTCAATAAATTTAATTTAAAAAGTCAGCAACTATCCAGTGTTTCCCAATCCCTATTACTATTTCCAAGATGCAATTAATTTAAAAATTTTTTTAAAAAGAATTCATAAATAACTTTATTTGCCAATTATTATTCTAAGGCAATCAGATATTAATCATCCAGTTAAGACTGGGCATATATAACCAACCCTCAAATACAACAAAGATCCTTCCAGCAGAGTTGATAAATGAGTAATTTAGTTACCAGCAGTATGCTTCCTTGGTGTAGTCCGAACAGAGTATTCAAAGTCAGGTACTGCTCTGCTACTCAAGTGAAGGTGGTAATTTCTTGCTTCATCCAATAAATCTCTACATTTTAGATTTTGCTTGACAATCTGTTCTTTTGCCACAACACCCATAAGAAAATCCACTGGCAACAGCGGCAAACGAACCTAAGATCATGAATATTTGTGGATATAAATTTAACTTGTAACTGATCACTCATTCTCTACTTTCACTGCAGTACATTATATTCTTTTTAAAAATGATTTTATATAGACAAAGGAAGGGAAAGAGAGAGAGAGAGAGAAACATCGATTTGTTGTTCCACCCATTTATATATTCATCAGTTGACTCCTGTATGTGCCCTGAAATGGGACTGAACCCACAATCTTAGGACATCAGGACAATGCTTTCACCAACTGAGTTGCCTGGCCAGGGCCCACTGCAGCATATTACCTTTAAAAACTCATTTACTTCATTAAGAGTTAAAATACAATATGCCAAGTTCTAAAGCAATTTCCAGTAGGTCTGCACTAACAAAATTAGATTATAGGGTAAATATATCCTCTCCCCTTTTAAATGCATCTATAAGTAGACTAAATAAAGTAATTCAACTGTCTTCATTCAAGTTTCTTACTTCCAAGGATAGTCATAATTGGAAAAGGCCCCTTGCTGCTAAAGAAAAGGCACAATCAAAACAAAATTGCTATTCTTTGTTATTTTGCTGCTTAAAGCTCAGACTGAATGTATGAAAATGTGATCTATTTCTGATTTAAACACACAAACATTCAGATCTGAAACGAATAGGTGTTGTTTTCTTTAAATCAATTACCTTGGAAAGTTACTGTATTTTGCCCTGTATAATGCACACTTTTTTTGCCCAAATTTTTGATGGAAAAACTAGGATGTGCATTATACTTGGGTAGTACTAATTCCATATCTATATAAATGTTTTTAATTCTTTTATTTATGCTTATGCATTAAAAGTGTAACTCTAGAAAGAAATAACAATATCCATATGCAAAATAATGCCCGGGAATACCATAATCAGTTTTGTTTAACTTATAATAAACCTAAGCAGTTTGCGCCAACGATTCAACAAAATGAAACAAAGAGCCATGTGTTGTCATCCACAGAGCAAGACAGATGATGCTGATTGTTATCCACTTGATAAGATAGGTGACACTGACTTTTTTACCATAGGGTACACAGTACATTTCTCTTCATATACTTTAGGTGGGAGAAATTATTGGAAAATCCCTTAGAAAATGTTGAAATGGTTTTTGTACACTGCAAGCTTTAAGCTAAAAGTTATTAAAGATGCTAAAAAGTATGGCAACAGAGCTGCCAAGAGACACTGTGGACCTCCTCCCACAGACAGTGTCATCAGATTGTGGAGGCGACTGGAAGAAAAACTTCTTCAGATGCCAAGACAGAAGAAGGCAATGTGAGGGAAACCTCCAAAGTGTCTGGATATGGAGCAGTGTCAAACTGGGATCTCTGTTTCAAACAAGATGGTACAAGAAGAAGGTAAAAGGATTGCATGAGAAAAAAATCAATGATTTCTCAGGGACACCTAAATGGTGTTTTAGAAGGTTTGAACATGAGGACATGGATGAAACTTGCCCCAAAACTTCCAGCAGCCTATGAAAATCAAGTTTTGGTATTTTATTCTTATGTTCAATCTTTGAAAGACTTACAACTCTGAGCTGTCCCAAATTGCCAATATGGATGTCCCACTCATATTTGATGTGCCACCCAACAGAACTATGGACATAAAAGGAGCAAAGACCGTGGTTGTTAAAACTAGTGGTCATGAGAAAACACACTTCACTGTTGTTCTAGCCTGTTGTGCAGATGGGAGAAAGCACCTGTGATCATCTTTAAAAGAAAAGGTTTCGAGTGGAGCTATTGTCCACGTGCATGAAAAAGGATGAATGAAGAAGGCATGAAACTCTGGTTTAACAAAGTCTGGTCACCAAGGCTAGGAAGATTACTTAAGAAAACTGCTTTGCTTGTTTTTGATCATTTCAAAGGCCACATTACACAAAGTGCAAAAGCAGTCACAATGGACTTGAAAACCCAACTTCCTGTGATACCTGGTGGGCTAACCAGCCAACTGCAACCTCTTGATGTGTCAGTAAACAAGCCCTTTATGAAAGAGTAGACATCATAGATACAGTCAGCTGGTAATGATTTAACACCAACAGGCAGGATCCAGAAAGCATTCATTGCCCAGATTTGTGGCTGGATCATGAGATTGTGGAAGGTGTCAAGAAGGAAGTAGTTGTGAAATTGTTTAAAAAATGTGTCATCAGCAATGCTATGGATGGAACTAAGGACAAAGAAATGTACCAGGATGAGGAGAGTAACTCTTCAGAAGACACTGGTAATGTAGAAATTGAAAAAGATGATCCCTCTAATATTGACAGTGATGAAGAGTTCTTGGTCTTCCATGATATGTAAATATTGTAAATTTGTTACTGGTACATAAAATTTCTTGTACCTTGTATCTATTCTTGTGTTTTGTAATTATGTGTTACATAAAATTTCTTGTACCATAATATGTTCAAAAATAAATGCTGAAATTCCTTTATAATACAAAAAACAACTAAAATATAAATAAATATATAATTGAATTTAAAAAATTAAAAGATTTTTTTCCTGGAAGTTTGGGCCAAAAAAGTGGGTGCGCATTATACATGGCAAAATATGGTGTAGACTACCCCAAGGATGCATCCCCTAATTTAGTAGAAATACTTACATTCTTTTCTTAAAGAAGCATTGATTTTCTAGTGGATTAAAGAGATTATCAAACCCAGTAATACTATTTTGAGTTAAAAGCATGCACACACACAATAAGAAGATATAGCTGCAAGATAACAAAACTTTTTGTTTTTGTTGACGGATTTATTTTCAAAGTAATTCTAAGGCCTATTTATTATCCAAGTAACATCTGCTGACAGTAAACACAAGTGATTAAAATAGAGACACATTTCTGAGATTTAAAAGTAAAATTGGGTAAGGGAAGAAAATGGGAAGTGATATCTTGTAATTCTTTCCATATCAAATTTATATGCATTAGGAATAAGTGTACTTTCATTAGCAAAGTAATTTAGTAGAAACTTCATTAAATCAAGAGCTGTGAAATAATTTTGAGCAGTCTCCTCAAAACCTTTTTCTAATAGCATAAAGTATTCATTACTACTATCTCAAAGGGATATTTTAAATTTTAGTTTAAAGAGCAGAGAATGGTATTTCTAATTCAAATATAGCAAATTCAGATTTATCCTTAAATAGTACAATAAGTAAATAGGAGACTAAGAGTTAAAGTCATTTTCACATTGTATTATACCAATGGATAATTTACACCTTTCATGACAAACGAAACATGTTGATTTGCTTCTGTATTGTTCGTTTCTACACACAATCTCATTTCAGTCCCTACCTGTGCAAGTGTTTCATCCAACCACTTGGAATGATGCTGAGGATTGGCAAGAAGCCACTTGATGGCTGCATTATAGACCTGTTTTTCATTCTCAATATTTAGATCACTGGAAGACAAAAGCTTATGGAGATGCTGGGGCGACACACTTGCAAAGTCTTCACACTCCACTACTTCAGTAAAATGCTCACAGGCATACTGATCCGCCATGTCCATTAAGTCTATTCGATTGTGACTTTCTGCGAAGGCTCTTACTGCTAAGCAGTTGGAAGGATGAAAATGTAACTTCATGTATTCACAGCAAGCTCTAGCCACCAGTTCAACCTGTAGAATACAGGCTGCATATAAGAGAGGCTGGACGTTGTCCACAGTCAAAGTGAGCCGTGAAGAATAGACAAACTTTACCAGGTCTTCTATTGCATCACCATCAAAATCTCTAATCTCAATCACTGTTTGCTTGGCTTCAGCCATTTCTGAGAGAAACATGGCTCTGAAGTAGGGAATAACACAAGCCAATACCAGTTTGTGACAAGAGATTAACTTTGAGCCAACCTGTCCGAAACAAACAAAAAGAGACTCAGTTTAATGTCATAATTAGTTTTAGATCAGCTATACCAGGGACAATAACTACAGAAAAAATTAGCATATTGTTTTTAACAAAGTAATTATTCGGTCACTTCACTTATTTTTAATCTAGGCCAATTTCTTAAAATCAGGTAATTTTCTTCTTCCAAATTAGCCACTTATCTTTTATACATATATCTCTGTGTGTGTGTATATGTATATATATATATACACACACACATATAATGTATATACAATAAACTATGAAAAAACATTGTATAAGTTTAAGATATACAACATAATGATTTGATATATGTAAATATTATGAAATGATTACCACAATGTTTAGTAAACATCCACTACCTGACACAATTACACTTTTTTCTTTTCTTGTGATGAAAAGTTTTAAGACATTAGCAACTTTCAAATATACTATCCAGTATTATTCACTACAGTCATCATGTCAGGAACTATTTAAGTTCCTTTCATATATTCATTCACTCAGCTGTCCCGATGCCCTATGGTTACACACTATTATTACCCACAATTTATCAGTGGGTTATTTTGAAGCACAGAGTAAATAAGTCAATATTTAGTAGTATTTTCTATGACTTAACTGAGGGTTTTTTAAAATCATTCCCAGCTTATTTTGCAATAATGTATTTTATATAAAAATAATAAAATCACTGAAATCTCACCACCTTAATTATTGAAAGATTATATTGCTTGCAATAATTTGCCATTATAAATGACCCAGTAATGAATTTTGTTGAAACTGAACCTTTGTCTACATTTCCTGTTATTTCCTACAGATAAATTACTAAAAATAGAAATCCCGTTTCAAAGAATAGGTACAATTTGGAAGCATTCTGCTAAACTGTCCATTTTCGATCTACCTACAATATCTGTGCCACATTCTGAGTATTAACGTGTTAAGAAACACCAATTTGATGAGTGAAAATATTATCTCATTATTTTAGTTTATCTTTCTTTAACTAATACAACTGATTCATTCATACATTGTGGGCTATTTGTATTTTTTCTAAACTTTTTTTCTATGACTTTTCTCTTATTTGCTTATAAGAACACATACATTGAGAGTATTAGTCATCTGTCTCATATATACTTCAAATTTTTGTGTTTTATAGTGTGCTTTTAAATTTTATTCCCTCCTACAGATTTTTATATAATTAAATCAATCTTTTATTTATGACTTCTGCTTTTGGTACTATGCTTGAAATAGGAGTCATTCTAATAGTCCATAAGTATTTAAGTATTTTTTCCCATTATTTTTTAATGTTTCACACCACAATTTTATTGCCATCTGGAAGTTCTAAGTACTGAATAGGCAGATACCTTCTTTTTAACCTAGTAGGTATCCAATTTTCCCAGCACTTTATATTGAATAATCAGTGAGTATAAGTAATAGAATAGTAATGTTTTGGCAATTTTCCTGTTTTCATGTAGCATTTGATTATATAATACACTTATAGTTGTGTCTCACTATTTGGGAACTAATTTTAAAATAAGAACTTCTAAAGAAGAAGGCCCAAGGAATGTTACAATATATAAATGGTTTTGCTTACAAATGTCCTTGCCCAACTTTTTTTCGCAGATTTAGGGGAAAAAGGAATAACACACATTTCAACAAATGATTATTTCTGTCACATACACTATGTTAAATTTTTTAAAAGTAATTTAAAATGACTTTTAAATTCTAGTGAAGGGTTTAGATTCTACTGAAGCTCAGAAACTACACTAAAGTAGAAAGCTTGGCATGTTTTTAAATTCACTTCAGCCCCAATGAGATCTACTGAATCTGATATCAAACATTTTCCAAACAGCTTTAATATATCCCTTTTCTGAATTGTCTGCACACACCATCATTGAGCTTTGGTTTTTATGTGAATATCTGTGAATCTCCCATGGCATACACCTGCTTGATTAAACAACTTGCCAGCATTTTACTACATAACAGTACTATAAAATAGAGTTCTAAGATTTTCAGATAGACATTATTTTAATACTGCCTTCTCATCCAAGATGTACAAATCAACAGTCCATAAGTTACCTTCATGCTGCTTATGATAAGATTCTGTCCCCTCTGTAAGTATGTTTTGATTTTAATTTCTTAACTCAAACAAACAAAAACATGGATATTTAACACATACACAAAAAACACACATACACCTTATGTACCCCTTAGAATACTCAACTTTAAAAAGAGCCTTGAGCACTGTGTATGAAATAGAAACATCAAAAAAAATACCCTTTTTATTAATTCTCTTTCGACACTATATAGTTTCACTATATTCTTGAAAGTTTCTCTCTACATTTTTCTTCTCTGGTACAAAAAAAACACAAAAAACTTCACCAGACTCTCTGATGGATTAGTGGAGAACTGTACATTCTGAGTTAAAAAAAAAAAAACCTTCACCAGAAATTTAGAATTAAAAGAAATCAAAGTCTGTAGACTACATGTTTCAAATTAGGTGAAAAATACACAAACTACAAAATATAGACATTGCTATACAACTTAAAATGATATAAATAAATACTACATTATGCGTCATTGATGCTAGTAAACTTTCTAATTTATATTCTTTTTTAAAAATCTGATCAGTGAACATATGAATAATTCAAGATGCTCAAGGGAAAAACATGTCAAGCTTAAACTTTTGTGAAATATGTAGAATATCAACATTAGTAATATGATCCCCATTTGTAATAAAAACTTGAAATACAAACTATAAATCAAAACCTTGAGTAATTTTCCATAGATTACCCAGTAGGGATCAAAATAAAATTAAACAATAATTTTTAGATTGGTAAAGCACTTCCCTTTCAACACAGGGAGAAGGGAACGGGGAGTCAAGCATCCTTAATTTTAATTGTTGATAACACATTTAGGTCCAACTGGAAACACTATATGAAACAATAAGTAGAACTCTGTTTGAAAATATAAATGATTTTCTACTGAATTATGAGGTAAAATGAACTAAAATGATATAAAATTAAATAACATTAACTAAACAAAGAGCATCAAAAATTTTATTATCAGATCTGACTTGCAAAATGAACCTATATTACATAAAAAGGTCATTTACTTTTCAAGTTTTCTTTCTTCCTGCCTCCTCCTATACAGCATATATTTGATGTGTAAAACCAAGAAAGCACAGAAAAATAAAAGGAAAAAGATTTACTCAAGAAATACTGTCAACTGCTAACCAAGCAAGCCAAGGGCTCAGCCACATAGTACCCTGATACATGACCCGACAATTAGTGTTGACAGAAATTAGTTTTTATTTATAGAATTCCAACCTCAGGGAGGCTGAGAGCACTCCTGCTCAGAGCCCTCCTCTCTCATGAGATCCAGCACTTCTCACACTCCCCAAATGGCTATAAGCCAAAATCATGCCCAGAAGTTCCCCACATCCTCATCTGTTTTTAAGCCAGCTGTGCAAACAGGTCTCCATCCCCTCTGAAATGTGCACTTATGGGTTTCAGAGTCGCCATCCTCTTAGGGTAGTTCTCTCCTTCCAGATCTGGGGTACATTTTTCTCAGCCACCATGTGCTAGTTCAGGGAAACACGTGCCATGTCACACTGGGTCCTGGTGGAGTCCAGGGAGGCACACGCCCCCAAGAGAGTGGCTTCTCCTTAAGTCTTTTAGAGAAGCAGAAGTCTGCAACTCAGTGTTCCCAGTCACAGTTCAGTTCAGCTCCAAGCATCTCCCACAAATCCACGCTTGTTTAGGTAGGTCCCCACAGAGCTCCATCAGCCTTCTCCTTATACTCTTTCCTCCTGTATGGCTTCTTCCTCCTCTCTTTCAGAACTCATGGCAGAATCCCCTTCTCTTTCAATCTGCTCTTATTTCAAATGCTCGGCCTGGAACTTCCTATGGGACCTCATATCTGGGCCCTCCTATGATGTGCTACTTTTGCCAGTTCCCCTGTATCTTTTACCTTCTTTCAGTTGCCATCTTTAGTCAGAGCAAGAGTTCCCTGTGACACAGTGGCATCCGCTTCCCCTGGCTATGTCACAGGTCACTAGACACTCTTAAAGTCACGTACACCTTTGCCCTGGACAATAGCACAACTATTAACTTGCCATTATTATGCCAACTATCTTCAATGCCATATCATTCCCTCCCCCTTCCCCCAATAGAGGTTTGTGGGGAATATGCTCTGCTATTTTCGGGGACCCCTACTCTGTACCCAGTTACAAACTTGCTAGTATATTTCCTTCAAACTTTCTTCTATGAATTTTGAAACATAACTGAGATTGTCCTGAAATTTGTTTCCTAAGTTTTCCCTTTCCCAAGTTTCTGAAAACATTTATAAACTTCATTCTTATTGGCTACATACTATTCTAAATAGTGGTTGTAATACAGTTTATTTAACTATTCTGATGTCAGCCATTCAGATGTTTCCATATTTTAAATAAAAGCAGTATCTTAGAACAAAAATTTTTTTCTGCATTTTAGAATATTTCCTTGAGATAAAATCTGAAAAGCAGAATTAATGAATCAAAAACTGTAAGGTTTTTACAGTTCTCAATACATACTGCCAAACTGTCCATGAAAAACAATGAGCCAATTTACCTATGTACCAGCTGTGTTTGAGAATATCCGCTTCATCAAAACTGGAAAGCAGCCCTTGATGGTGTAGCTCAATGGATTGAGAGCAGGCCTGGGAACCAAAGGGTCGCCAGTTCAATTCCCAGTCAGGGCACAGGCCTGGGTTGCAGGCCAGGTCCCCTGTAGGTAGGCAGCATGAGAGAGGCAACCACACATTGATGTTTCTTTCTCTCTCTTTCTCCTTCCCTTCCCTTCTAAAAATATTTTTTTAATTTTAATTGTTATTCAAGTAGTTTTCTGCCTTTTACTCCCATCCCAGTTTACCCCCCCCAAATACTCCCCACCTCCCTCCCATTTCTACCTCCCTTAGTTTTTGTCCATGTGTCCTTTATATTTGTTCCTATAATCCCTTCCCCTTTTCCCCTCAAATTCCCTCCCCTCTCCCCTCTGGTTACTCTCAGCCTATTTTCTATTTCAATGTCTTTGGTTATATTTTGCTTGCTTGCTTGTTTTGTTGTTTAGGTTACTGTTAAAGGTAAGATCATATGGTATTTGTCTTTCACCACCTGGCTTATTTCACTTAGCATAATGCTTTCCAGTTCCATCCATGCTGTCTCATAGAGTAGGAGCTCCTTCTTTCTTTCTGCTACATAGAATTCCATTGTGTAAATGTATCATATTTTTTTGATCTATTCATTTACTGATGGGCACCTAGGTTGCTTCCAACACTTGGCTATTGTAAATTGTGCTGCAATGAACATTGGGGTGTACGGGTTCTTTTGGATTGGTGTTTCTGGGTTCTTAGGGTATAATCCTAGCAGTGGAATTGCCGGGTCAAAAGGCACATCCATTTTTAGTTTTTTGAGAAAATTCCATACTGTTTTCCACAGTGGTTGTACCAGTCTGCAATCCCACCAACGGTGTACTAGGGTCCCCTTTTCTCCACGTCCTCTCCAACACTTGTTGTTTGTTGCTTTGTTTATGATGGCCATTCTGACTGGGGTGAAGTAGTATCTCATTGTAGCTTTAATTTGCATCTCTCTGATAGCTAGCAATATTGAGCATCTTTTTTTTAAATTTTATTTTTTTGGGCATTTTATTTATTTATTTATTTTTAAAATTTTAATTGTTATTCAAGTACAGTTTTCTGTCTTTTACTCCTGTCCCAGTCCACCCCCCCAGTGCTCCCCACCTCCCTCCCATTGAGCATCTTTTCATGTGTTTCTGGATCCTCTGTATGTCCTCTTAGGAGAAGCATTTGTTCAAGTCCTTTGCCCATTTTTTAATTGGATTGCTTGTCTTCTTAGATTGGATTCGTGCAAGTTCTTTATATATTTTGGAGATTAAACCCTTGTCTGAGGTATCATTGGCAAATATGTTTTCCCATTTGGCTGGTTCTCTTTATTTTAATGCTGTTTTCTTTAGCGATGCAGAAGCTTTTTATTTTGATGAGATCCCATTTGTTTATTTTTTCTTTAATGTCCCTTGCTCTAGGGGACATATCAGTAAAAATGTTGCTGCGTGAAATATCTGAGATTTTCCTGCCTATATTCTCCTTTATGACTTTAATTGTGTTACGGCTTATATTTAAGTCTTTTATCCACCTTGAATTTATTTTTGTGTATGGTATAAGTTGGTGCTCGAGTTTCATATTTTTGCACGTAGCTGTCCAGTTCTCCCAACACCATTTGTTGAAGAGGCTATCTTTATTCAATTTCATGTTACTGCCCCTCTAAAAATAATTTTTAAAAATCTTTAAAAAATTAAATTCCAAAAGCAATAAATGTTTTAAATATTCAACATGTTGGTAAGTAAACAAACTTTCATTGATTTTAGCTATGCTTAAAAGTTTTTTAAAAACTGGCTATCCTGTGAACTATTCTTTTGCAAACTAATTGTTTTACATAGGTTCATTTAATTTCCAAGTTTTAATTATATAATCCCACTAACACAGATTGTTAAAAATAATTTTACAAACATACCAAAATTGTTTAGATCATTAAAACAAAAACTAAGGTATATTAGGTTGAAATGTTTATAATTATGCCATAAACAGTAATTGAAGTGTTTGAGAACTACACTGAAATGAAAGTGCTGAAGACACACAGTGGAACAGAAATGAAGACTGCAGGGCAAAAAAACCCTATATAACAAGATTCCTTTTATGTACATCTATAAACATTATATTCCAATTTTTCAGTTCAATCCCTTTCAATTTTGCCTTTTAAAGTAAGTAGCTTCTCTTTTCAATAATTCACCAATTTTAATGAGTTTGAGTAGCCAAAAAAGTGTTTTATTACTAAGGTCAAGGAAGAGTTAAACGTTTAAAACGCAAGATAATCTTAGTTTGCAGTGAATCGCCATATCACAATGTCTAGTCACATTTACTGTTCTACAATCTTAACTAATTGTACTGAATTCTTTTAAAGAATCTACACAATGGAAATAATTCAGATAGCATTGTGAAGGTCAAATAAATAAGGATCTAGGAATATAAAGAGTTAAATATCCCTCTTTAAAAAATAACATTTATTATTTCATACAGTCTGTGGGTATCAAATTTGAGAACAGTTTAGATGGGTGGTTCTGGCTTAGGGGGTCTCTCCTGAGATTTCTTTTCTTTTTTCTCCTTTAATAATTCTTTTTATTGTAAATACCCCTCTTCTAAGCAACATGGGAAAAAAATCAAAATATTGACTTACTGGTTGAATGGAGTGATCGTCATTTTATTAGACTTCTTAAAATAGAATGCTTAAGTGTTAAATATAGGATTACTTTCTCCTTTATCACTTCTCTTTTGTTAGATTACAATATGTCTGCTTTTTCCATTAGGAGTTAACTGTCACATCTGTAAGGGTAATAATGTTAAGATTTCTATCTTTCGGAAGTATATTATAATGTAGTTCACATATTTTTTTTCCTGCAATCTTTCAGAGTACTTATTCTACTTGATAGCAAATAATAACATGTAGAGCCTTGAAAATGTATGTTAGAATCCTATATTTATTTTTAAAAACCATTTATTTTTTAAAAAATCACAGAAATGTGCACTTTCAAAAAAGAAAAGCCAAATAACATAAATAAAACACAAAATGGTTGAAATAGGAGGTAATATAAGGGGCTGTTTTACTCTGATAATCTCTAATTAACTTCTTGAAGCAAAATTAACTATTATCTCTCATAAGGACAATGACATTTCCTCAAACGATGTAAAGCATGAATAAAAGCATTTTTCTAAATGCTACTCTTGTTGATTTATAACATATAAACTAAACATTGTAAGTGCTATGTAATACTTCTCCAAGAAAATTTCTTCCTGCCCCTTCACCAACCAAATTGTTGCCCTGAAGAGGCTTTCTCCATATATAATTTTAGAACTGCTGCTGGATATAGTTTAAAATATTTTTCACTAATAAACATAATAATATATACACAAGTTTTGCCTCTCCATCAAGTGACCTTAATATACAATCTCCTATGTGAAGCTTCTCCAATCATCTCTCACCTCTCAGACATAATAGATCCTTCTCCTATGCTTCCATAAAAATAACACAAAAGTGACAATCACTAAATTGTATTCTAGTTAGCTGTGTATGTGCTTATGTCTGGCTAGTACAGAATATTATTCAAATTTATTTATACTCTCCATGTACTAGTGTAAAACCTTAGTAAATATTTGGTTAAATGAATTTGTTGTTTATAATACAGGTGCTCACTCTGTGATTTTAAAGTGGGCTAATAGTCTTATATATGAACAATAAAACAAATTGTGATAACTGCTTTCCAAAAATGTTATTCTAAAGCAATAAGGATCAAAGAAAACACAACAAAAGAAAGGAGATGAATTTATATCAGGGGAAAATCTTCAAGGTTGTATGAATATAAAAAGTAAAGTTTATGTTGCATAAAGCACTATAAATTATCAATAATCCCATTTGGTTTAGGTGTTGTGTGATCATTAAATTCTGAAAAGTTGAAGAAATGCAAAAGAAACCAATGCAATAAGAGACCTGATAAAACATTAAGTTGTAATTCTCTCTAATGATAGGAACAGAATATACCATAGCAGAAGTACGGAACAACTTTGGAACAACAATAGTGCACATAATAATATAACAGTATACATAATGATCCTAACAGCTGATATATACTGATTGATTATTATGTGCCAAGAACTGTCATAAGGACTTTACACATCTCAATTCTCTTATCCCTTATAATAACCTAATCATCATTGTAATTTTACAGTTGAAGGAAAAATTGATCACCCCTTTACATGAGTGAGGTTTCTCATTTCTAAAAGACCTCTGTTATTGCTTCAAAGAGTATTTTTCATCTTCCACCACAGATTCTTTTGAAGTTTTCACTTCAAGCTATTACCGACACTACCCAATAAACAAAGGGAAGTTATGAGTTTAGTTATCACTTGCCCTAAAATGGCTGTATACTTCTTTTTTTACTTAACAAAGTTAATATGCATTAGCTTGCAAAGATTATTCTAAAATCTAATTAAAATTTATAAAATCAGCAATATTTTATTTCATTATTTTTTCATGCATATATTGACACGTGAATTGATAATTGATTAAATTCAAATTATCTGTTTAATAGTTTTTATTTTTGCCAAAGCCAGTGTAGGTCACTGAATATCATGCTAAGGTTGAACAATTGTGTGAGATTAAAACATAATTCACCATGTGGATCAACATGTTCTTTCCTAAAATATATACATTGCTAAATTTCACACGGAGCTAGTAGAATTATATAACAGTTTTCTTCTCAAAATCTTAGGACCTAGAAATATGTAAGGACACTACAAGTTTAGGTAAAGAGATTATAGATCACTTATTCACAGCGGAACCCCATACTCCTGGATCTTCTGGGCGTGAAACTCAAAGCTTATGCGTTCAGTTACAGACTTCTGCTGAGTATCCCCTGATCTGATTCTCTAAGAATGCCTCAATCCCCACAACTATGCACTCAAAGAACCCGTCTGATCAGGAATAGAAAGCAAAATCTAAGAGATCCCAAAGTGGCAAATCTATGTGAAAAATGCTGCATGGATGTATATGAACCACTAAAAAATTTTAATGCTACACTGAGAGATAAAAATAAGAAAGTATCTTAAATAAATAATGAAAAAAAAATTAGAACACAGGCTCTTTTACTCTACTTGATCACTTTTCCAATTTTATTAAAACTGTCTTTTGTAACAGACCAAAATGATCCTATAACTCACTGACTTAAAGTTTACTAAAGACTTTTTCATCCAAGTTAAACAGACTCTACTTCACCATCAGGTACAGATAAACAATCTCACTTAACAGAAGATAGTTCTGAAGTAGATATTAAACTACCAGCATAGGAACATGAGTAGAACACTAGTGCAATTGAGTAAACAACCACAAATTCCTGTCTACTAACTAAAATCAAGAGTAAGTAAATGCATCAAGTTTTTAAATTCACAAGTTAAAAGCTTATATGGTCAACAACAATTTGTTAATTATACTAATAATAACTATTTGTTGTTTTGGAATTCTAGAACTCTCAGAAGTTAAACTAAGAAACAACCACCATCAATATTACGCTAATTCCCCTTTATTTACCCTTCCTAATGTCCCTTCCCCTTCAATAAAAAGGATTGAGACTAAAATCATTATGATTACAACAATAAGTACAACACCAAAAATTTGCCTATATGGTGATAGAAACCATCATTTTCTATAATGCTCTAAAGCAGGGGTTTCCAACCTGTAGCCCATGGGCTGTATGTGGCTTGGGATGGCTATCAATGTGGCCCAACACAAAATCATAAATTTACTCATAACATGACATTTTTTTGTGTGATTACATGTCACAATGTATTTAATGTGTAGCCCAAGACAAATATTCTTCTTCCAGTGTGGTCCCTAGATGACAACAGGTTGGACACCCCTGCTGAAGAGAATGAGGAAAGTAAAAAAAGAATACAGTCTCACCTTTAGTGTGACATCACACAGTTCTCCATTTTCATAAAATCGAAGAAGGGACCCATGAAAATCTTTCCAAGCTTCATGTGCTTCAAAGATAAAGGACTCTTCTCCATCACCATCACTAACTGAAGATCTATTCTTTATTTGCTGGTGCTGTTGCCTTTTTCCCTTTGTGAAGTGACTCCTACTTTGTTTTGCATTCATAGATTCTGAAGCCATTTGCAACACTCTTCTTTTAACCGAGCTGTCTTCTCAAATACCCCATTTACTCTTTTGTAAACAGTAGGGCAAAAGCAGAAGGTAGATGTACCCACTAAGCTTCAGACAGTTTTAAACTCACTCAACTGCCATTATCCAGTTTTCTGAAACTGAAAAATGAACAACAAAACACACAAAGAAACAAATCAAAGAAAAAAATTCAGTAATAACTATAGTTTACCAATGCCATATATGTAAAAAAACTATGTAAATGAAAAAATAACAGTAACTTTGGAGATCTCATGCTATATGTTCCATAAATTACATCAGCAAAATACACATGACCCTTGAACAATGCAGAGGGGGTTAGTGGCACCACTCCTAAGTGCAGTTGAAAATCCACATATAATTCTACAGTTGGCTTTTTGAGTTCATGGATTCAACCCATCACAGATCAAAAACAGTATTTTCAATTCACAATTGGAAATGTATGGTTAGATATCCATGGCTGAGAATGAGAAAACACTGCTTTTGATCCAGGGCTCACTGAATTTGCGGAGGTGAATCCCATGGATACAAAAGGCTGACTACAAAACATTTGTACGTAAGTGGACCAACACGGGTCAAACCCATGTTTTGAAGGGTCAACTGTATTTTGTTTAAGTGAAGAAACTACTTTAAAATCTATTTTGAAAATTCTGGAAGAAGGTGAAATAGAAAGCACCAGGAATTTGTCTCCCCACCTAGACAACAACTGCAGTGGCAGAAACTGTCTAACTATTATGGAACTTGAGTGTTGAAGGCCTGCAACTTCCACCAGAAGACATGGATGGTAAATTATGGTTAATTTTTGTCAATTTCAGCTCCTAGAGTACAGTGGCAGTTGTCCATCCCACAACCCCAGTCATGTGGCAAGCAGCTGGGCATGTGTTCCTGGAGCAGCTTGCACACACCTTGCAGGAGCCATGGTGGACAAAAAGGACCCTGTCCTCTGACTGCTGAATGCTGTTCCTAAACAGAACATTATACTAAGTGAAATAAGCCAGTCAGACAAAGACAAATACCATATAACTTCACTCACATGTGGAATCTAATGAACACTGCACAAGCAAAATAGAGACAGAGTTATAGATATCAGTCTGACTGTTCTGGGGTTAGGCATGGAGGATTTGAGCAAAAACAAAAAAGGAATTATGGATATAGACAACAGCTTGGTGATTGTTGGGGGAAGGGGGTACAAGGGGGATAAAAAGAAAAAATCCAATATTTATAAATTAAAAAAAAGAAAGAATACTAGACATAAGGAGAAATAGATATTTCAATAAAAGTAAATACATGAGTAATTGCAAAAGCTAGAATTATTATAATAATAGTTTGCAACTATATTTTTTCTCTGCTTGATTTCAGAAACTAATACATTTCTAAAAAAATTTTAATGCAAAAGCTACTATTAACTGTAACTTTGGTTTGTAACACCAAATATTGTTTCACATGTAATTTAAGAAAATAACTTAAAAGAAGTACAAAATAAAATTTTAATTAAAAGATAATTTAAAAATTTTTAGTTTATATTTATATAAAGAGATGTAATTTGGTGAGATCAATAATTGAAAGGGGTAGAGATGGCACTATAAAAAATCAGTTTCTATCTATTAACTTTAGAGTTTCTGAAGTTAAGCTGGTATAAATTCAAATTAGAGTATTATAACTTCAGGATATTAAATGTAATCCCCATGAACACCACAAAGAAAATACCCATAGAATATATACCAAAGGAAATAAGAAAGAAATTTAAACATTTCATTACAAAAAAATTCTAACTAAACTAAAAAAACCCAGAAATATAGAAAATAAGGGTCAAAAGGGTTATAAGGCATACAGAAAACACATACACAATGACACAAGTCCTCCCTTATTAGTAATTACTTTAAATATAAATGGATGAAATTCTCCAATCAAAACAATGATTAGCAGAATGAGTAAAAATGCATAATCCAAGTATATGTTGTCTACAAGAGACTCACCTTAGATCCAAAGACACACACAAGTTGAAATGAAAAGGATAAGAAAAATAATACTGGAAGTCCTAGCAACAGCAATGAGGCAAGAAGAAGAAATAAAAGGCATCCAAATTGGAAAGGAGGAAGTAAAACTATCTTTATTTGCAGATGACATGATACTGTACTAGAGAACCCCAAAGATTCCACTAAGAAACTACTAGAAATGATAAATGAATTCAGTAAAATAGCTGGATACAAAATTAATATCCAGAATTCAGTTGTACTTTTGTATGCCAATAACAAATAGAAAGGGAAATTATGAAAATAAGCCCATTCACAACTGCTTCAAAAAGAATACTTAGGAATAAACCTAACCAAAGGTGCAAAAGACCTATATTTGGAAAATTACAAGACACTGAAGAAAGAAACAGAAGATACAAGTGGAAGCACATACTGTGTTCATGGATAGGAAGAATTAACATCATTAAAATGTCCATATTACCCAAAGCAATCTATACACGCAACACGATTCCTATCAAGATTCCAATGACATATTTCACAGAAGTAGAACAAATATTTCAAAAATTTATATGGAACCACAAAGGGCCCTGCATAGCAACAGAGATCCTGACAAAGAACAAAGTTGGAGGAATTGCACTACCTAATATCAAACTATACTATAAGGCCATAATAATCAAAACAGCACAGTACCGGCATAAAAACAGACATATAGATCAATGGAACAGAAAGAGTGTAGAACTACAACTACACCTTTATAGTCAATTAATATTTGACAGAGGAAGCAAGCACATACAATAGGCTAAAGATAGTTTATTCAATAAATGGTACTAGGAAAATTGGACAGATACATGCAGAAAAATAAAACTAGACCACCTTCTTATGCCACACACAAGAATAAATTCAAAATGGAGTAAAGATTTAAATGTTAGGCCCAACACCATAAAAATTGTAGAAGAAACATAGGTAGCAAAATCTTGAACATCGCTTGTAGCAATATTTTATCACCTATAGCTCCTCAGGCAAGGGAAACAATAAAAAAATTAACAAGTGGGAATATATTAAACTGAAAAGTTTTTGCACAACAAAGGAAATCATCAGAAAATAAAAAGACAATCCACAGAATGGGAGAACATATTCATCAATACATCTGAGAAGTCGTTAACACACAAAATTTATACAGAACTTATTAAGCTTAACACCAATAAAACCAAACAACCCAATTAAAAAATGAGCAAAGGACCTGAACAGACACTTCTCCAAAGAGGACATACAGATGGCCAACAGACTTATGAAAAGATGCTCAATGTGACTAGTCATCAGAGAAAAGCAAATAAAAACCACAATGAGATAGATACCCTCACACCTGTATAGAATGGCCATTATCAATAAATCAACAAGTGCTGGTGAGGATGTGAAGAAAGTGGGGAACCCTTTTGCACTGTTGGTGGGAATTCAGATTGGTGCAGCCATTGTGGAAAGCAGTATGGAGATACCTCAAAACATTAAAAATGGATCTACCTTTCAACACAGCAATCCCACTTCTGGAAATATATTCGAAGGAACCCAAAACACTAATTTGGAAGAACATAAGCACTCCTATGTTCATTGCAGCATTATTTAAAATCATCAAGATATGGAAGCAACCCAAGTGTCCATCAGTAGATGAGTTGGTAAAACAACTATGGGACATTTACACAATAGAATACTACTTGGCTATAAAATAGAAAATTTTACCCTTTGCAGCAATATGAATGGACCTGGAGAACATTATGTGAAGTGAAATAAGCCAGTCAGAGAAAGAGAAATATCGTGTGATTTCCCTCATATGTGGAATCTAATGAACAAACTGAACTAACAGGCAACATAGAGACAGACTCATAGATAGAGAGCAGGATGACAGGTCTCGGGGTAGGGGTTACCGGGTGGAGGGATTGAGCAAAAAGGAACTCATGGAAATGGATAAAAGTGTGGTAACTGTAGGGGGAAGGAGGGCATAAGTGGACTAAATGATAATGGGAAAAAAGTACCATAAAAAATTACTCATTAAAAAACATATTCCATGCAAATAGTAACTAAAAGAGATCAGAAATGACTATACTACTGTAAAAGTAAGATTTTTAATTTAAAAAATGTCTTAAGACATAAAGATTCAATAAAGCAAGAAGAAAAAACAATAACATTTACACGTATAATGACACATTATGAAAATATATGAAGCAGTAACTAACAGAACTGAAGAGAGAAATCAACAGTTCTACAATAACAGCTGGAGATTTTAAATCCCCCAGTCACAATAATGGACAGAACAACCAGGTCAAAGCTAAGTATGGAAACAGTGGACTTAACACAATAAATCAACTAGCTCTAACAGACATATCTCGAATACTCTAGCCAACAACAAAATACATATTCTTTTCAAGTGCACCCAGGACATTTTCCAGTACAGACCATAGGTTAGGCCACAAATTTAAGTCTCAATAGATTTTAAAAGATAACAATAATAAGTATCTTCTACCACACCGACATGAAGTTAGATATCAATAATAAAAAGAGAAATGGAAAATTTGCAAAACTGGAAATTAACACAATTTTAAACAACCAATGGATTAAGGAATCACAAGGAAAATTAGAAAATATTTAGAGAAGAATGAAAACCAAAACAAAACATATCACAACTCAGTGAAAGCACTGCTAAGGGGGAAATTTATAGCTAGAAACACATTTAAAAAAAAATTTCAAATTAACAACCAAACTTTACAGCTTAAGGAAGGAGAAGAAGAATAAACTAAACCCAAAACAGAAGGAAGAAAATAATAAAGATTAGAGCAGAGATAAACATAAAATTTACCAAATTAACTATTTTTAAGTGAAACTCTACATACGATATGTAAATGTGACAGCTTAGTAAGTATAAGTTCTCTCCAGTTCAACATGGCACAAAAAAATAAGTTAAAGGTATAGAGATTGGAAAGAAAGTAAGTCTGTCCCTGTTAGCAGACATGATAGTCCATGTAAAACATTCCCAAGAAACACCTAGAACCAATGGGTTTAGCAAGGTCACAAAATACAAGGTGAACATACAAATATCAATCATATTTCTATATATTAGATATGCATAATTGAAAACTGAAATGTTAAAAAGCAATACTACTAACAATGGCTCAGGAAAATTAAAAGAAAATTAAAAACTTGACTTCTGGTCAAGATGGAGGAATATGTAGATATGTTTCACCTCCTCACGCAACCACAAAAAAATTACAACTAGGTTTCCAGTCAAGATAGCAACATAAGCAGACGTGACTCATCTCTTCGCACAAACTCATCAAAATTACAACTAAAATATAGAAGAACCATCACTCAGGAGCATCAAAAATCAAGTTGAATGGAAGTCTGACAACTATGGAACTGAAGAAACCACATC
Organism: Carollia perspicillata; assembly: GCA_004027735.1. Taxonomy (NCBI): domain Eukaryota; kingdom Metazoa; phylum Chordata; class Mammalia; order Chiroptera; family Phyllostomidae; genus Carollia; species Carollia perspicillata. The sequence goes on along the minus strand of PVKM010011846.1, from coordinate 8,665 downwards.
CATTCAGACTGGAAGAAGGGGAGCAGACATGAAATGGGCTTGCCCCACACTGATGTGGATAAAAATTTGAGAGGGATATCTCAGGAGTGAGGAGTGCTATACCCACACCAGGACCCCAGCCCAGGATTCCAGTGCGAGGAAGATAAGTCCCCACAACTTCTGGCTGCGAAAAATCAGTGGGGATTGAATATCAGTGAAGGAGGCTGCTGGAGCCCAGAGCAGTGTCTCTTGGGGAACCCACACATGGACTCACCTACTCAGGCTCACTCCCTCTAAGCTGCAGCACCAGGGTGGCAGCCTGAAGGGCACCACTGGTATACAGGGAGAGAATGAAGTGACTCGCATCAAGGCAAGCGGAGGGAGGCCACTGTTCCTTTGCTCAGCCCTCCCCACACAGAGTTGGTAGGCTGGTGGCACATCTGAGACTCCACCAACATGGCTAAACACTGTGTGATCCACCATGGAGATCCACAGAGGCTCTCCTCCAACCAACTTACAGGCACCTGCAAGCTGCTTTTCCATAAGAATGGCTGATCTTGGCTCCTAAATCCTATCAAACAAGCAACTGCTAGCACCAGTGAACCTTAGTGGCATCTAGATTAGAGTCACAGCGTGGCTTCACAGCTTGGAAATTGGGAATCTCCAAGCCCAGCACAAGTAGCAGCCATCTCAGATTGCTTTACAGCTCAGACAGGGTGCCACAAGAAAATCACAGGTCGGGGGTAATTTTGTCTGCACCACCCAGGGAACCCCAGGGCCAATGCACCCAGTGGACAGCTACAGACCACTTAAGAGCACCACCAACCTGCCCCTGCACAGCTGATCCTCTACAGAGGGCAGAGGTTAGTGGTCAGGGGTCACAACCAATCCTTGCAGCTGACTGGCCTCAGTAAATTCCTCCCATTGACCTGCCAACAGCAACTGAGGCTCAACTACAAGAGGAGAGTGACCTCAGCCCACACCACGGGCACACTTTGAGTACGCTGTTTGGGTCATAGGGAAGGCTGTGGCACTGGACCCTACAGGACACCTACTACATTAGGCCACACTACCAAGACACAGAATCAAACAACTCTACCTAATACATAGAAACAAACACAGGGAGGCCGCCAAAATGAGGAGACAAAGAAACATGGCCCAAATGAATTTGAACAGATCGAAGCTTCAGAAATAAGAGCTAAATGAAATGGAGATATCTATCACATGTGGAATTCAAAAACACTGTTTAAAAGGATGCTCTAGGAACTCAGCAAGGACCTCAGCAGCATAAAAAGACCCAGTCAGAAGTGAAAGGTACACTAATTGAACTAGAAAACAAGTTAAAGGGAAACAACAAAAGAATGGATGAAACCAAGAATCAAATCAATGATTTGGAACATAAGGAACCAAAAAACAACCATGCAGAACAACAAGAAGGAAAAAGAATTAAAAAAAAAATAGCATAGCATAAACAGACTCTGGGACAACTTGAAGTGGTCCAACATTTTCCTCACAGGGGTGCCTGAAGGAGATGAAAGAGCAAGAAATTGGAAATCTATCAAAAAAAAATAGTGAAAGGAAACTGCCCTAATTTGAAGGAAATAGATATACAAGTCAAGGAAGTACAGAGAGTCCCAATTATGATGAATGCAAAGAGGCCCACTCCAAGACTTTGGCCATTATTAAAAGGCCAAAGGTTAAAGATAAAGAGTAGTGAAAAGAAGTTAGTTACAGGGAGGTTGCCAGATGGGAGGGTTGAGGGGAAGAATAGGTGAAGAGGTAATGGGATTAAGAAGTACAAATAGTTACAAAATAGCCATAGGGGTGTAAAGTACAGCATAGGAAATGGAGTAGCCAAAGAACTCATCTACATGACCCTTGGGGATGAACAATGGATGGGTGCGGGGATTGCCTGAGGGAGTAGGGAATGCTGGGTGGAGAGGGGCAAAGTGGGAAAGTACAGGAACTGTAATAGCATAATCAATAAGATATAATTTAAAAAGAATTACAACTAAATCTCAAAACAAATAACACCATACCCATCAGAAAAGTGAACTGTATGGAAGTCCAACAACCAAGGATTTAAAGAAGCCACATTCATCCAGATGAGTAGGAGAGCAGAGATGTGGAGATGGGGGAGAGAAGATGTGTAGTCGCACAGAGAGGCAATGGTGGTATGTGCATATGTGGTCCCACATTCAGTCGCACAGAGAGGCAATGGTGGTATGTGCATATGTGGTCCCACATTCACATGTGGTAAATAAAAATCAGGATGGATACCTTGGTAGTAAGTGATCCCAGCCCCAGGCAGACTACACAGCCCAGGGTTCCAGCAAAGGGAACCTAAATCCCCATTACTTCTGGCTGTGGGGTTGGGACAGTGGACAAAACCGCCAGATTTTCAGGAAACTCCACTTAAAGGACCTGCATGGTCTTGAAACATACCCACACCCACCCACTCTGGAATTCAACACAAAGGCAACAGCTGGAAGGGTGACAGGTGCATACAGGGAGTAGTGAAGTGACTGGAAATGGGTCAGGTTCCAGGCAAACCTCCAGAAGCCAGGCAATGGCACAGTCCCCTCTCCAACCCCACCCCCTCACAAAGAGCCACAAAGTGGTGAAGAGGTTGGCCCACCCTGGTGATGACCCTAAGGCTCTGACCCACAAAATTAAAGGTGCCTTTTGAACAATAGGCCATGTTACTAAGACAGGGAGCCAAAGCAGCTAATACACAGAAACAAACATAGGGAGACTGCCATATCGAGGAGACAAAGAAATACAGCCCAAATGAAAGAAAAGAACAAAACCCCAGAAAAAGAAGTAAGTGAAAAAGAGACAGCAACCAACCAGATAAAGACTTCAAAACACTGGTGATCAGGATGGTCAAAGAATTTACTGAGTGTGGCAATAGCACAAAGGAAGAAATGAAGGTTACACTAAGTAAAAGAAAGAAAATCTGTGGTTCCAGCCAAGATGGAGGTGTAGGTAGAAACCCTTCGCTTCCTTGAACAACCAAAAGGAGGATAACAACCAATCTAAAATCCTTAAACAACTAGAAGCTCCAGAAAAATTGAACTGCATGGAACTCTGACAACCAAGGAATAAAACAAATAGTCAGCCAGAACAACCAGACCAGTAAGGCAGCAGACTGAACGGGCCAGGCAGCTCAGAAAAAACGAGGTGAGGCAGAGGACTATGCAGGTGGGGCTTGCTGAAGGTGAAACTGAGCTTCAGAGCTGACTGTGGACTAGGACAGGGTTGCCTCAGTGGGGGAAACTCCCAGTTCCACATGAGAGTCCATTAGAAAGTGTGCTAGAGACCATTAGGGGAGCTGCACTGTTCCCCTTTTGGCCCCTCCCCCACAGGCAGCACCAAAGTGAAGCAGACAGGGTTGCCCTTCCTGGGGGGTAATACCTAAGGCCCCACCCCCTTACAACTTAACAGGTGTGACTAGACAAAGAAACAGGGCCCAAATGAAAGAACAAAGCAAAACTTCAGAAAAAGAACTAAGTGATGAGAAGATAGCCAACCTATCTGACTGAGAATTTAAAGCCCTGGTAATCAAAATGCTCCCAGATCTGATTGAGCTTGGTTGAAAAATAGAAAAACAAATGAAAGATACCCAAAATGAAGTAAAGCAAAATATTTTGGGGAACCAACAGTGACAGGAAGGAAACCAGGACTCAAATCAATGATTTGGAAGAAAAGGAAGAAATAACATCCAACCAGAATAGAATGAAGAAACAAGAATCCAAAAAAAGTGAAGAGAGGCTTAGGAACCTCTGGGACAACTTGAAATGTTCCAATATCTGACTTATAGGGGTGCCAGAAGGAGAACAACAGTAAAGAATTGAAAACTTACTTGAACAAATAATGAAGGGGAACTTCTCCAATCTGGCAAAGGAAATAGATTTCCAGGAAGTCCAGGAAGCCCAGAGAGTTCCAAAGAAGTTGGACCTGAAGAGGAACATATGAAGGCACATCATCATTAAGTTACTCAAGATTAAAGATAAACAGAGAATCCTAAAAGAAGCAAGAGGAAGGGAGAGAGTTACCTACAAAGGAATGCCCATAAAACTATCAGTGGATTTCTCAAAACAAATCTTGCAGGCAAGAAGGGGCTAGAAAGATGTATTTGAAGTCATGAAAGGCAAGGACCTATATCCAAGATTACTGTATCCAGCAAAGCTTTCATTTAGAATGGAAGGGCAGATAAAGTGCTTCCCAGATAAGGTCAAGTTAAAGGAGTTCATCATCATTTGGTGAATGAAAGACTATTATTATATGAAAGACTAAGGGGACTTATCTAAGAAAAAGAAGATAAAAAATGTGAATAGTAAAAAGGCAACAAAATCACAACTATCAACAACTGAATCTAAAACAAAACAAAACAAAGCAAAGCAAACAACCAGAACATGAACAGAATCATGGATGTGGAAATCATTTGGAGGGTTATCAGCTGGGAGGGGGAAGGGAGAAAATAGGGGGAAAGGTGCAAGGATTAAGAAACATAATTGGTAGGTACAAAACAGACAGGGAGAGGTTAAGAACAGTATAGGCAATTGAGTAGGCAAAGAATTGATGTGCATGACCCATGGAAATGAACTAAGGAAGGGACTGATGGATGAAAGGGGGGTATTGGGTGGAGGGGGTAAAGGGCAAAAAATTGGGACACCTGTAATAACAATCAATAAAATATACTTCAAAATTAAAAATTTATTTTAAAATAAAAAACTTAGTTTAAAATGACAATATGACAATGGTAAATGGATAGACCAGTGAAGTTCAACCTTTTTAATCATGGCACACACAAAATAATTACTAAAATTCTGTGGCACACAAAAAAATTTTTTCTAGCTGATCTGACAAAAAAATAAGCATAATTTTGATTTATTCACATCAGATGGTCATTGTTGTATTGGCTGTTGCCATTTTTTAAAATTTGATAATCTGAAGGAAAAGAGGTCAGCATCCCTGACTAACAGTCTGATATTGCATGTTTTAAAAATTCTTTGGGAGTACCAGTTGGAATCACTGGGATAGACACACATAGCAAAAGAACAGAATAGAGTTCAAAAATAGACCCACACAAATATGGCCAAGTGATTTTTGACAAGGTATAAAAGCAATGCAATAGAGAAATGATAGTCTTTTAACAAATATGGTTGAAGCAATTGGACATCCATATACAAAAAAAATGAACCTTTACCTTGGCCTCAGACCTTAAATAAAAATAAACTGAAAATGAATCACAGACTGCACACACAAAAAAAACCTTTTAGAAGAAAACACAGAAGAAAAACTGCATGTCTGAATTTAGTCCTTAGAAAAGAATTCTTGGATACATTTAAAAATATTGATAAAATGGACTTCATCAAAATTTAAATTTTTTCTTACGAAAAAGACTGTAAAAGAATGAAAAGACAAGCTACAGACAAGGAGAAAATGTTTGCAAATAAAACATCTGACGTGACTTGTACTCCAAACATACAGGGGAGGGGAAGAGTAGGTGTACAGTTGTGAATGTGAAATGCAGAGATTATTCTTGTATTATTACTTAGTATTGTATTATTTTCCATATGAACTGTAAACCTACTTTTGCCCACCCCTATATAAAGAAGTTTCAAAATTTACAGTAAGAAAACAATTACTAATTAAAATATGGGCAAAAGACTTAAGACATTTCAACAATGTAGATATATAGATAGCAAATACCACATAAAAGATGTTCAACATCATCACCATTAGGGATATAAAAATTAAAATTGTACTGAAATACCACTGCATATGTATTAGAATGGCTAAAATAAAAAAATGCTAATACTACCAAATGCTGGTGAGGATGTAATTTTCACACATTGCTGGTGAATACAAAATGATACAGCCATTCTAAAAAAATTGTCAGTTTCTTACACATACAACTTACCCTATGACCCAGTATTCGCATTCCTGAGTATTAATAAAACTTATGTTTGAGGTCCTGGCCAGGTGGCTCAGTTGCTTGGAGTGCTGCCCTGTACACCAAAGGGTTGCAGGTTTGATCCTTGGTCAGGGTGCATACCTAGGTTGCAGGTTCCAACTGGGTAGAGGGACACACACAGGATGTGTATGGGAGGCAACCAATTGATATTTCTCTCTCTCATTGATCTTTCTCTCTCTTCCCCCTTCCTCACTTGTTAAAATCAATAAATATATCCTCAGGTGAGGATTAAACATTTTTTAAAACTTATGTTTGTACAAAAACCAGTACCTGACAATTTATAGCAGCTCTATCTACAACTGCCAAAAACTGGGAACAACCCAATAATCTTCAACAAGTGAATGGATAAACAAACCATGTTACACTTATACAATGGAATACTACTCAGCAATAAAATGGGTTGTGCATGTATGTTATTTGGCTTCTCCATTGCCTATACTGTTCTTAACACCCCCTTGTCCATTCTGTACCTATCCAATTATGCTTCTAAGTCCCCAAACCTTTCCCCCATCTCCCCCTCCCCCTTCCCCACTGATAACCCTCCAAATGGTCTCCATGATTCTATTTCTGTTCTAGTTGTTTGTTTAGTTTGTTTTTTAGATTCAGTTGTTGAGTTGTGGGTTTGTTGTCATTTTAATGTTCATAGTTTTGATATTCTTCTTTTTCCTAAATAAGTCCCTTTAACATTTACATAATAAGGGCTTGGTATGATGAACTCCTTTAGCTTTATCTTGTCTGGGGAGCACTTCGTCTGCCCTTCCATTCTAAATGATAGCTTTGCTGGTTAGAGTGATCTAGGTCAAATGTCCTTAATTTTCCTCACTTTGAATACTTCTTGCCACTCCCCTCTTTTGAGAAATCAGCTGATAGTCTTATGGGACTCCTTTGTAGGTAACCCTCCACCTTTCTCTTGCTGCTTTTAGGATTCTCTCTTTATCTTTAATCTTTTGCATTTTAATTATGATGTGTCTTGGTGCAGACCTCTTTGGATACAACTTGTTTGGGACTCTCTGTGCTTCTTGGATTTGTATGTGTATTTCCTTGGCCAAATTGGGGAAGTTTTTTTTTCATTATTTTTTCAAATAAGTTTTGAATTTCTTGCTCTTTCTCTTCTTCTTGTATCCCTATGATTCAGATATTGGCCCTTTTGGAGATGTCCCAGAGTCTTCTTAAACTCTCCTTATTTTTTTCAATTCTTGTTTCTTCATTTTCTTCTGGTTCAATGTTTATTTACACTTTCTGTTCCAAATTGTTGATTTGAATCCTGGCTTCCTTCCCTTCACTGTTGGTTTCCTGTGGATTTTATTTCCCTTAGTAAGAGACTTCATTTCTTCGCTTATGCTTCTGCCATATTCAATGATATCTTTGAGCATTCTGACCACCAATGTTTTAAACTTCCCATCTGATAGGCTAACTATCTCTGCATCACTTAGTTCTTTTTCTGGGATTTTCTTCTGTTTCTTTGTTTGGGCCATATTTCTTTGTCTTCTGATTTTGGTAGCCTCCCTCTGTCTTTGTACTAGATAGACCTGCTCTGATTCTGTTTTAGCACACCTGTTAAGTCGTGTGGGGCGGAGCACTGGGTATTCACCGAGACAGGGCAACCGTGGCTCCATGTGTGGAGGAGGGGCTGAAGAAGGGATAATGCCACTTCTGACTGACTTTTCTGGGCTTGCCTGGCCTTCGCCTCCTTTCCAGTCACTCACCCATTTCCCATATGTGACTGTAGCCCCTCTAGTTGCTGTCCTGGTTATTGTTCCCAGGGTCGGTGGGTTTGCCTGAGTTTATGGCTCTGTTGAGAAACCAGCCATTTCTTCTGCAGCCTCAACCCCCCACTGGGTTTACAGCCAGAAGTTATGATGCTTTCTTTTTCCCTGTGTTGCATGGTCTGGCCTGGTGCTGGGCTCCCTTGCTCACAAGGTATCTCCCTGATTTTTATCCAACACACATGAATAAGGGGCTGCCCACTCCACTGGCCACCATCCCCTCACCCTCTCTCCAGTCCTGGTTCACTGCCACCACACTGAGTCCTCTCTACCCTAACTCCCTGCCTCAGCCCCTACCCATCTGGATAAATTTAACTTTTTTAAATCCTTGGTTGTCACACTTCTGTACAATTCTGTGTTTTCTGGATGATTTTGTAGCATTTCTGGGTGTTTTTCATTTTTAAGTTAGTTGTGTTCCTTCTTATGGTTATGCAATGAGGTGAGGCATATCTACCCATGCCTCTATCTTGACTGGAAGTCTGTATGTTTACATTTGATTGTAACATTTGGGCAAGACACAGCAACTTGAAATTTTTTTGTAGCAAATTCTCGTAAGATAGTCTATTTAAAGAATGCAATGCCCTCAACTTAAAATCTATTATGTGTAATAGAACAGAAATATAGAGCAGAAAAAGAATATTTACTTTAAAAAACTCTTTTAAAGAAACTTAGCAGACTTTTTAACTTGTAAAAACTGTATATCCAGTCAAAATGTAACTAAGCCTAAACTCTAACCCAAAACTTTAAAAAATGTATCTAAGATTATGACTTGTAGGGAAAAAATATGATACTATCTATTCCCCAAATATATTGATATTAAAACAACACACACAAAAAAGACATGGTCCATGGAAATCTGTTTCTATCACATCCTGGCACATTATGACACTGAAGCAGGCTGGAAGTTGAGACCGTTTTTTGCTCTTCTAAGTGTCAA